>JAYRBW010051768.1:0-11157 GCA_036023295.1 Invenusta paracnida
TTGCATACGAACAAGCGGCATTCTATTTTTAGATTTTATCTGTTCCGTCAACTGGATTTCCCTGAGTGTGTATGAAAATAGGATGAGTCATCATAAGCGTGTCATCTCTATACTCTCTTATCTCTATGATTACAATATTTAATAAATAAATGACTTCAGTAGCATTATTGGCATTATTGTTAATTTAACATGATGTATGACCCGAATTGCTACATTTTAAATGAAATAAATACCAGCTTCGTATTAAAAAGTTTTACTTCCGATCTATACATTATCATATTTATTTATATATATATGGCACATAACTTACAGAAACCAGCTTTCCACTTTTGCATTACTTTGATGCCCAAATCCGGTACCTTGCAGGGCAGCCACTCCCCAAAAGCCGTAGAGATGAAGCCATTTTTTCTCTACGCAATTGACAGCATCAAGACAAAACCTTCGATTTAAATCTGACAAGGTGACTCCAACTTCCTCGGCTGACACTCTGCGCTCGTTGAAGAAGGCCGTAAATGGAGAAGATGAGCGTAAAGTTTCGTCGTCGTGGTATTCAAAGATGACGAAGTCTTCTTCAGGTTCATCAATCGATTCGTCAATTTCCTCAAACGAAGACAATAGTAGATCTTTTGGAAGACGATTTAGTCGTTCAATCGCCTCGTCAACAGGGTTTCCGTTAAATTGTGTACTGAAGACTAAACATGTGTCTTTCCAAATATCCCCAGCCTCAGCCATTGTAGGCGCCAGCAATATAGAAACTACACCACCAATGAATTCTTTGCGGAGATTCCGGTCTGGAAAAGACGGGTAATGCTTTTGGCTATAATAAGGAAATAAAATGGTTACTATTACTGTCGGCCCTCGGGATGTCAGGCTGTCCCCAAAAAGACGTAGCATTCCAGTACGGATGCAGAACAGCCAGTATTGTACGTCTTCGACCTTGGAACTGCTGGTCAGGAAATCACTGGCCGAACAGGCAACCATTTCGTTCGTGGGATCGAAGGGAACTGCACTAAACAGGTAAAGTTGTTTTTCTCCAATTGCCCGGCGGATTATAGCTCCTGTGGCATCAATGTGTAGAATTGGTACTTTTCTTGCCAACCGCAACTGGTCGGCGCTCATGTGCATCACGTATTTGGCCGGATTCAAATTGAAATCCTATAGCAAATGAAATGATATAGTACCTATATTTTATATTAAAATAATAAGTTTTGTAATAAAAAAATAATTTAGGCAAATCCCGTTTTTTTTCAGAGCAACTATTTAATCGTTATATTCGATGAAACAATAGTTAATTTGTACAAGGAATTTTAGTTCTATTTTTAAAATTATATTAAAATTATTTTCATTTATTCAATTTTTTTATTTATCAATATGGAACGTAGGTATACGTCTAAATTGTAAAATTCATAAAAATATGAGAACAAAATCTGAAACAAATCGTGGCAATGGTATAAATTATTTTATTATGTTATAAAGTAAAAAGAAGAAAAGAACAATTTTTTCATTGAAATTGATCACTTTTAAAAAAGTTTTTAGAAGTTCATATCAGGTGCATTTTGTTGATTATGCTAATCACAAAATTATGCTTTTTAATTCATTCTTGTCCGATTTATTAGGAAGAGGTCAAAAATAGGCCAAGAACAACTATCAAGCTAATTGCCGACGCTCTTTTTCTTGGCTTGGCCCTATAGAGAAACGACTCAAAGGGCGTTGCTATGGATTTTGAAATAAAATAATCAATATATTACACGATAATTAAGAAAGAAATTACTATTATTGTGATTTTGTTTACATTGACGGCCACCTGCATTTATGTCTACTCTGACAAATGTTTTAGCATTAAAAATGCTTGAAAGTGATCGATTTTTTCCGTTATATTGCTGTAGCAATCACTAAGAATTTTAAAGTTTAGTTTTTCCAAATGTAAAAAATAGCTTACAGGTAATTTATATATTTTCATAACAAAAATAACAATACATATTTTTGTTATATATTCTGATTTCATCATATTCAACATTTTCATTTGTATATTAACTTTCGAACCTGTACATATATGTACTTTTATTGTAAATTAAAAAGTACTAATATGCTTGGATATATATATTTCCTATGCTTGTATCATTAATAAATATATTGTACTGAGATATAAAAGTCCTGTTTATAATCGTAATGAAGCATAATTTATTCTATTAAAATTTTGCGGGCGGTAATGATTCATTTATACGTGCCCGCTAAATTATGAAGAAATTTAACCATCAATTCCTTAAAACACTGCGAAAAAGTCCTTCGAAGGACAACATTAAACAGTCTTATCAACTACAAATTTACAATTATTGAACACGCCGTTAAAGTTGATATTTATAGCAAAACTGTTTTCTTTCGTTGGTGTAGTGATTGAATCTCTTTGCTGACTTCAATCTCACCTTGATTGATCCCCAACTTTACCAAACCGACTTTCAAAAACCCTCTTATTCGTGAAAACTTGATGGCATTCGTCGGCCCTTCGCTTTCTACAGTACCTAGTTTGTACACTTCCTGGATTTTTGTGTACTGAAAAAGTAGCAATTTCTTAGTTTGTTTTATAAATAACTCATTTATTTATTAAATAAGAGTTATTTATCACATAACTGAGATATTTTTAATAACTTAATTATTGACGGTTAATAATCATAACTGTAGAGAGTTGTAAAACCGCATTAAAATATACCTATCTATTGAAATAATATTTCTTTGCCAACATAGGTATGTGAAGCTTCCTGAGATATTAATATAGTCGGTTGTCAAATTATAAGGTGCAATAAAATTTATCAATTTAGTGATTTTAATTTCGATTGAGTTTTTCCAATAAGCATAGTTTTGGATAGCATTTCCTCAATTGTCTTGGATTTCTGATCCAAAAATTGACACAGAGTTTGTACATTTTTAGAAAAATATAAGTTCATAAAAATAGAAGGCGAATTTCACTATAATGAATTGCTTGTCAGAATTTTACTTTCATGGCTGACTATTTCAATAATTCCGGTTTATAAATTAGTTTTAAGTCTTGTTAGTTAAATAATAAATCATTTTACTATTTCAAACGAAAGTAATTTGAATATAATAACGTACGACTTGGTACATTTGAGCTAGTAAACGAAATTAATTATTTTAAATTAACGAACTTGTTTAGTTAGACCACTATATTAGACATCTAAATGGTTAACCAGAAAATGTCAATAAGAAAGAGAGATGAGCAACGAAATAATATTCTGTAAATTATGTTAGTTAAACAGCTAAGTATTAATATCTTACAATAATTATAATGTATACTAATAATAACTGGGTTTTAAAAAAAGGAATAAAGAAATCAAAACTAAAATGTTTTAATAGATTATAACTATTATATAAAATCTTTAATCGATAAGTACATTGAATTAGAAAATTAGATCCTAATGATGAATTCAATCGATAATCAAAATGTTTTAGTAACTAACCAGATGGCATGCACTTTTGTGTTTCCCAGATAATGAAATCGTTCTGATTGATTAGTCCCTAATTTTAGAATGTCTATTTATCCGTTTCTTAATTGGTAATAACTAAAAAAACGTAATAATTAATTAATAAAATCATTTCTAAAAACTACGAAATCTGCTTTTCTAAGTTTAATGTAAGCTTATCATTACTCTTTCTTCGCTTCTTCAGAAACAAAATATTTGGAAAATGTATACTTGTAATAAGCTGCATTGCACATAGGTATGGATTACAATATTATGTAAACATTCTATCTAAGAATTATTGTATGGTACACAATGTACCCCCGATATAAAAAAAAATGTAGCGAATTCCTACTTTTTCAATTTTTATTTTTAAACCATTTATAAGTTTTTTTATGAAATATACTGTAATTTAAAAAAAATAGTTTCAATATATTTTTATTATTATAGAGCCTAGAGAAAGTTATTAACTGATTATATTTCAATAAAATTAATAAGCAATAAAAACATACCAATTATATATTTATAGTCACTAGAAAATGAATTCATGCTACACATATGTATACCCAAACAATAGTGGCAATTGCAAAAGACACACAGACTATATTATGTACTGTCATTGAATGAAGAAGAATTGAGTCAAAGGTCTTGCATTAGTTCCCGCTATAACAATTTTAATCCATTGAAAACTATAATCCAAAAAAGAAATATATTTATCAAAAATTAGACATAAATCAATTATAAAAGCGTACACGATTTGTAATAAAAATGCCTAAAGAGTAAATCTGATATAAAATAAATTGCCGACAAATCTGTTATAAGTTTGGGAGGGAGGGAGACTGAAATCTCTTCACTCGATTACAAAATTGGGATGGACAACCAGGAAGGGGTCCTCTTCTCCATGCCGGTCATCTCCAAGACCAGTCATTCCAAGCTCGATTAACACATGGTCCTGAAATAAGGCCACGTTATATAGAGGATAATTTGTCGGTAACTAATTAGAGCGCAACTTACGATTTTGAGTTAAAATTGTTAGAAATCTGTTAAGACGTGTCTCCACACTGGAAATATTATGTTTAAGTAAGTGTGGAGAACCATGAAATACCACGCACCTTTAGTCTATATACATAGCATGTCTACATGGTTACAAGTCATATAGTAACTCTACATCCAGTATTAAATACGCCCTTGTGACCGACAATTTGGTCAATATTTTTTTAACAATATTTAATGTATGTACAACGAAGACTTCTGTCATCAAGATGTGACCTTGATGGGTGGTCCAAATGAAGGAAGAAATACAGTTAGGTAACTTTTATAAATCCAGAATTCTTTTGAGACTAAATTAAATTCTTTAATTCTATTTAACCGATTATCACGCACAGGCCACAGGCTTTATATATGACTCACAAACATTGCTTTTCACGTCATTGCATTATCCTAAAGCATAAATAAATAGGTACAACCATAGATATAAATAGACTTTTTTCTCTTTCTACCTAAATGAACAATCTATCTCAATCCAATAGTAAATTTTGGTTGCACTAATGATGAGTCATTAACACTTGTGCGAGGCAATAAATGCTAGATACAGTATAAAGCACTGATATGAAAAGTAAAAGCATAAACATGTATACCTGAATTTGAGCTATAATAATATGTAATTTATAGGAGTATAACTTAAACAATAATAAAGTTTTTCCGATGACGAAAATAACTAGTTTTGCCTACATTTAAGCCGCAGAAAGTCGCGAAGACGAAAGAAAGGTGATTTTCTCTTTCGTATTTCTACGGCTTAAATGTAGGAAAAACTACTAAATTTTCGCTATTGGAAAAACTTTTATTATATTTATTAATCAAGCTATACTCCTATAAATTATATATTATGTAACTCAAATTCAGGCGCACATTTCTATACTTTTACTTTTCGTATCAGTGCTTTATATCATGTACATTTGCCATTTTCTTGCCTCGCACAGCTCAACTGAGAGAGAGAGAGAGAGAGAGAGAGAGAAAGAAAGAGAGAGAGCTATTTATATCTATGGGTACAACAGAAAGAATGAGAGTAAGAGAAGGCGGCTTACAGTCTTGATGAGTCTGTTAATAACCTTCTCGACAATATGTTTGCGATCGATGAGCTCTTGTTCACTTTCGAGTTCGTCGGCCACCTGGGTGAGATACCAATTGGTGAGCTGGCTTCGGCGTAATCCCCCTTCCAGGCCCCCCTCCTCCCCATCTTCAGTGTGGCGGGTGTGTGCAATCAGGAGGTCCGCAATACGCCGATACCACTCATAGGACACCTTCAGCTTAGGCGTCTCTGGTGCATCCGCCGGTGTCTGCACAACAGGAATTCAGTGTGGAGGATATACGGTTCAATTAAAGGCATTTCACGTATATTTGGGAGGTGGAGAATGGCTCCCCTGTAAATAGTATGTCAGTGATATGTTGCAAACAGTCTTTCTCACAATGGATAATTAGTGTATGCCGTGATAGAATCATCTATTAACTTGTTAACCCCTATAAATAACCGTAATAAATTATTAGAAAGTCAGGGTAGAAAGTTCTAAATTTGTAGTAATCAATAAAGTAAGTTTCACACAGTCAGCTGTTAAAATGTATTTCAAATGCTTGTTTTACTTGTCTGAGTCACCGCACAATGTCCATCTTTAGCTTTAAATACCAGATCGATAAATCAATAGGTTGCTTATAATTTATAAAATAGATGTATTGTTAACCGTTCATTGATATCGAAACAAAAACGACAACGTCGCAAAAATAAAATCTAAGAAACGAGCTTCTCAAAAGAAAAAAATCGAAAATAATATAAAGTATAACCATTAAAGAAATTGATATAAAAATGGCGTCAAGATGTAAATGATACAATGCTTACAGTTTAATATATATATATATATATACTGATGAAAAAGTATCATTATGTGCATCTAAACTGAAAAATTCATAAGAATAATGGAACAGAAAATTATGAAAAAAAACTCTTAGTAATGAACATTTTGACAGAAGTAATGAAACTCACATAAATACATGTTTAGTTATTAAATAATAAGAGAAATAATATCAAATAGTAAATGAAAATACAATTTATACTATTGTCACAAATATTTTCTTCTGATATTCTTAAGAATTTTCAGTTTAGATATTAGACGATGCGGTTAAAATTCACAAAATTATGACAACAAAATTCTTGACAATGGGGCCTTTTTACAAAAGCAACGAAATCCACATGAATGCAAAAAGTGATTGTGTTAAGTTAGACCAATTTTTATAACAGTAAAACAATATAATTTTACCTTTGCCCCGATGTTGTTGTTATATTTTTACGGATTTTACATTTTAGGCGTATATCTATGTTTCATATTGATCTATACATTCATACATTTTAAACAGAAAGTATTGCAACAATTATGTCTTCGCGCCATGTTTATATCAATTTCTTCGATGGCTTTACTTTATTTTACCAATATCACTTGGGCTGTTTACTTTTGAAGAGTTCGTTTCCTGGCATAATTCATTTTTGTTAAGATAATAATTAGACGATCAAGCCAAGAACAAGAGCGTCAGTGATTAGCTTGAAAGATGCTAGTAGCTCTTGTTATTAATGCTAAGGAGAATAGGCCAAGCCAAGAACAAGAGCGTCAGCAATTAGCTTGAGAGATGCTAGCAGCCCTAGTCATTAATGCTAAGGAGAATAGGCCAAGGCAAGAACAAGAGCGTCAGCGATTAGCTTGAGAGATGCTAACATATAATTTATTAGACCCATTTTTGACCGCTAATAAATCAAGCTAGAATGCATACAAAAACACATTTTTTAGTATCAGCATAATCACCAAGCGATAAGGAACAAAATGCACATAATATAAACTTTTAAAAGGGGTGTTAAATATTTTTTAAAGGTGATCAATTTCGATGTAAAAATATTTTTTTGTTGTTATTATTATTTTTATTTTTGTCAGCCTAGTTGATTGATATTGACGTTTTATCGGAAAATACATTCTCTACATAAAATTGATCTTTTTACAATAATCGCTGGGATTTTATCAATAAAAGCAGTACAGTTGTCTTACCTATCAATATGCAATGAAATAAAAGCGCAGATTTATTTGTGTAAAAATAAAACTATCTACACGTTAGGCAGAAAATCATATGAGATTTAAAAAAATGTAACTATTTCCAAGAAAAACGAATATTTCCGATGCGGAAAGATATTTGTAGTTTATATTTTGATAAAAATGAATTATTTCCAAATTCAAGCGTTTAAACTGAAATCTAAAAAATTGAGTATAACTCATTACTGTTTATAAAAGATATAATTCCTTAGGAATTTAATAATATATGAGAAAAATTAAATCGTCGAAATATAGAAATATATTTTTTGCCCTATTTCAGAATTTTATATATAATATAATTATTATTATTTAAGTTGTATGCATGAAATTATAATAATATAGAAATATTTCGAAAAATGAATTGATATGTAAACAAAACCAACTGCGTCGCAAGAATGAAAGACAAGAAACGAGCTCCTCAAAAAATATTAAAATGATATTTATGATATTGAGTAAAAGCATTACAGAAATTGATATAAGAAGGACGCCAAGATGTAATTGTTACGATGCTTGCTACTCAAATGCACGAAGATATAAATCAATAAGGAACATATATATATATATCGAAACTAAAACAAATTAAAAATATGACAACAAAAATCATGAAAAAAATCTTGTCATGACATTTTTACCACATCAATGAAACAGCTATCATGACTGCAAAAGTACTTGTTTTAGGTAAGCCAATTTTTTTAACATAGTAAAATAATATAATTTATACCATTGCCACGAATTTTCCCGAATTTAGTTTTCATTTTTTTTTTTCCTATTCTCCTTTGCATTAATCTCAAAGAAACGACAGAGTCATAAAAATACAGCCAATAATAAAATAACATTGCCATGTATATTGAGAAAATGTTCATTCAAAAAATGGTAAATGGTAGTCGTCAATAAAAGATGGTGATATAAAAAATGACGCCTAAAAGATGTGTAATATTTTAATAGTTATGTCTATTCTTGGTGGCAAACTAAAAAAATGTGACGAATATTTATCAGACAACCGGCCACACACACCACATCATATAAGTGTGACAGTGGACTAATTATTAAAATTTGTTATGTGAATTCTGCATCTAGAAATTAATGCTGCTATTTCACAGTTAAACGCTACTGTACTGAGCAGATGCTCCACCCCTGCCACTACGTACCACTACGTTCCACAGTAATATCATAACATCTTAAAAACGTCTGGCATAAATTATGTTTTCCAGAAGATATACAATGGTCCAGATCTCTATTTTAGTTGTCTAGTATGCGTAAATTGACGTATAATTATCATTATCGACGGTGCATTTTTTAATTTGGCACCAAGAATAGATATAACTATTTAAATAATATACATCTTCTTGGCGTCATTTTTTATATCACCATTTTTATTGACTACCATTTACCATCTTTTGAATGCAACAAAACATCATGGATTTGAAGACAAACACAAAAAATTGTTTATAAAAGTAATAGATAAAATACTATTTTGCCATTATAAATAATTTATACTTACCATTGTAAAGAACACAAAAAAATATATTAACAGTAATTAAAAATGAAATATATGCCGATTTAAAAATACATATATATATATTTTTTTTTAAAGTGAAGCTATTAAACCTAGAACTGAAATACTATTAATTAACTGAATCTATTAATTTATACGATTCTAAAATTCTATAAAATGATATATTTCCTGAGTCTACACTTTTAATTCAGCAGCTTGTGCTTCATCTTTTATATTTTATCTCATTCACTAAATATGCTGCTTCAGGATACTTACATATTTCCTGAGTCTATTTCAATATCAGTTAATAACATTTCAATAACTCCAATGTAATTATCTATTGAACAAACTTCATCAAATTGTAAATTTCAAAATAAATTTGTTTATAAAAAATAATATGTAGATAAAATACTATTTTTCCATTATAAATAATTTATACTTCCCATTGTAAAGAACATAATAAAATATATTAATAGTGATCGAAAATAAAATATTTCTGAATTTTAATATATTGAAATGTGTTTTTTATAATTGAGGCTATTAAACCTGACTGAAATGCCTATTAATTAATATCATTATCAAATTTCTTCGTATAATATTATATACTGATTCACTTATTTATCATATTCAGATACTTATATTACCAATTACAAATATACGAAAAAAATTTTAAGGGTTTTGAAAAAGTGCGCCCAATAAATAAATAAACTGCGTATAAACAACCTGACATTAGTAACGAGGAGAACCAGGTTAAAAAGCAAAATGTTATTTACCAACTAGACGAGTTAAACACTATGATAGGCACTAGACGAAGTCAGTCTGATTCAAATGGTACCTCACTCGTTATTGTTGGTGCTCTAAATAAAACACTATCGGTAGCTAAATATTGGTCAATTTGATAAAGAATTTTTTTGCAAAAATGACATATCTGGAAATCAACTAAGAAATCAATAATATTATTATTTTTCACTTGGTTTGTGTTAGATTCGTACTAGAGAACATAAAACCCAAATAACTGTTGGCTATCGTGAAACAGGGCTACATAATCAATATTCAAAAAGTGATACTTAATAACTACACTTAATATTCCTTACTTGTAACAATCTTATACTTGGATTACGATGCTACCGCATCGTATAATTGATGTTTTTTCGCTGATACTCTTGTTCTTGGCTTGACCTATTCTCCTTAGCATTAATGACTAGATCTGTTAGCATCTCTCTAGCTAATTGCTGACGATCTTGACTGATAGCTGTACTACACTTAATTTTGAAGTGTTCATATTTGCGTAGTAAATAATCAGTTAGCATGCTTTTAATTAATTATTTATTAAAAAAGTAACTTTGTGCTCTTTCCAGTTATAACATATTAGCGCATATATCATGCAGTACTATTTTCATTCTGAATTTTTTATAGTGGTTATCTTACATATATGAGTTACACAAATGCTAATTCAATGTATAATCGAAACATGGTAATTTCGCATATCCAGTCATGGGTCACAAATAAAGTACGTTTATTAGAATTCCATGTGTAAAACCAAAAAGATTTTGATCAAACATTTGTTCCGTCTTTCGATGGAAGGAATAGTAGGCGATATTGAGATCACCTTGCTGCCCTATTCTAGTTGAAAAGATACGAATTAAATGAGTTTCAAGTTTTGGTGAATTGAACAACACTGAGTGGACACGATTTTGTAGTATATATAACTATAAGGATCCATCTAAGCTCAAAATCTCAATCAGCAGATGGAGAACCATGTGCAATCGAAGAATTAGGAAGACAGAAAACATTTACAGAGAACGCCTTGAAAAGATGGAGATTGCCTGCGGCTTTAATTGATTGTCTAATTATTGGCCACCTGATTTACGTTACCAGCTGGTCGACATACCGCATTGTCTTATTCGTTTATTTAAAATTTGAGAATATGTATAGAAAAAACCACGAGTTTAAATAATTCTGAGATATAATGCACGACGGTGAAGCCGGAGTTCATTTATTCTCTGAATTATTTAAACGAGTGGTTTATCCGACTTAAACCAAGTAAAAATTAAAATAAGTATTT
>JAYRBW010051779.1:0-31968 GCA_036023295.1 Invenusta paracnida
TAAAAATAAAGAATACATTTCAATTTCTGTGCTTTTTGAGTTATATTTAGAGACTTCACTAAGTCTGTATTTCTAGTATGATTTATATTCTTTGTATATTATATTCTTCGTTTAATTCATGTTATTTCAAAAGATTTAATTGATATTTTTTTAAGAATTGTAATAATATCAACTAAATATTAATTTGGTTTTATATCATAAATTAAAAAAAAATATATATATATCAATTTTTATTTCTTCATTTAGAATACAATTTATATGTATAATCCATAACTAGAACTTAAGTATGTATATATATAGTTTCAATTTTATATTCTATATATTGCTAAGATAATCATATACATATATATATGTATATAAATATAATTGAATATATTCTTCAATAATTTATAAAGTTAAACCTTTAATTACATTGAAAAAGATAAAAATGATTCAATTATATTGCATCATTAGTGTATAAAGATGTATTAATATTCAATATATTCAATATTTGTCAAGTATATTTTGCATCATTTATTTCAGAGATGGGAAAATAATTACATTAGATTTATAGAGTATATATAAGGTACCTATAGATTTTAAGTTAAATACTTTACAGATTGATTCAAAATTTAAAAAGAGAAAACTGAACTGAAATCCGGTATCGAAATTAACATTCTTCAGGTATCCATACAAATTTTCATCATTAATATAATAAGCTTTCTGTTTCCCGTTAATTAAAATGTTGTGGGATGTGTATTGTGGACTTCAAGTTTGGGAATTATTAAAGTTTTGGACAAAGAGTCTAACTAAAAATAACAAAAATATACAATTGCTTTAAATACGTCCGGATTTGAGATAGACTTGGGCATAGCGTGTGTCGAATAATGTTTTGTCTTTTGAGAATTGATCGCAGATTCATTATGATAAATAGGGAATCAATAAGAAACGCAGCTAGAGTTTGAGAATTATGTACGATTGTAAGAATAATGAAAGCATGAATAACTAAGGAAGGCGATCCGAAGAAGACTCAAGGTAAATTGTAAATGGATGTTTGCATAATGATTTTCGTTGAATTAGTTGCAAGAGAGAAAACACGTAAAGAAATGAGTTGTTAGTGACAGAACTTTTTTTCTAACATATTATTACTTCATAATTTCGCAGATTTCTCTTTACTTCCTATGAAGCAAAAATTAAAAAAAGAAAAAATATTTCAAAAATTAATTTTATGTATCTATCTTAGTTTCTATCTTAGTAGACAGCATAATAAATCAAATATAATGACAAACCTATACACTTCTACAGTAGTAGGGATAAGTTTTTTAAATCACCCGGCTCTCTCTTCAGACCTCTCCCCTGGTGCTAAATTTAGGTTAAGACATAATAAATGCAGGAACATGCATGTAAAAAATTATACGCGAAAATGAAACTCATGTAAAGTCATAATAAAATTTTAATTAACGAAGGAATTTCAAAGATTTTATGAAAAGTTAGAAATTAAAAATAAAATATTTAAGCGCACAATTTCAGTGTATTTTTTAAATTAAAAAATGGAAAAATCTCCCATAACTCTTCACAAAATAAAGTTTTATGAATAGTAAAATAAGTAGATATCCACTTCACCCCACTGCCCCCCTCCCCCATTCGTCCAATGGGGCGTTCGTGTATGGTGAGCCAATAAGAAATAAGATAAAGAATTATATGGAAAGTGCGTGGCTGTTGGGACTCATTCGGCTTTCGGCAAGCTACCGTGCGGTCGTCTCTTCACTCCTCTCTCATTTTGCAATGTCAAACACTAATGATAACAGTTTGACAAGAATGACTCGACTAAGAAGCACTGGAGAGTACGAGAGTACGAGAGTACGAGAACACGACAATCTCACTGGTAAGTAAATCTCTCTGTCTCTCCCTCTAAATTTTTTTCTAACTCTCTCTCTCTTTATAGATGAATATCATAGAGCGACCTGCCAGGAGTGCAATGGGAAGATGAGACTGAGGGATATCTTTCTCCCAGTATTTTTGATAACTTTCAAGGCTATGATTCTCACGTAATATGTGTAAAAGCTTTTGGACATGTCACTAGATGGGAGGTTTAAGTAATTACTCAGACGAAGGAGCGCTATACATATGGATATGGACGTAGACATTGCAATAGAGGAGGAGATCACAGATTTGAATGAGAGGCCCTGTACTCGGACAATGAAGGTTGGCTTCCGAGACTTGCTTCAATTCATGCTGTCGTTACTTGACTCTTTGGAGAGAAATCTATTTCCTTGGAAACTGGCTCTTACCCGTAAAAAGTGATGACAGCTTCAACAAGATTGCTCTTTTAAAGGGGATATTTCCTTACAGCTATTCTGTGCTATTCTGGAAAGATGTTTTCTACTTCTATGAAGGATCAATGGAATCATCTCCATGGTGATCGGGAGAATACTTACAAGGGTAATGTGAAACTTATGTGACACATTGTGACAAAAACAAATAACGTCATTCACGGTCGTCTCTTGCAGTTTTATTTACTAAATGTCCTTGTAATTAGAAAAATCGTGGAGCTAAGATTCAAACAAGCTTCATTTTTCAAACCTTACATTTCCTATAATTCACTCGGGTGACACCGTGTAACATCCAACTTTGAAAAGGATTTTTAAAAGTTAAAGATTTATAGTCGCTTTGATAAAAAGATGGAGAATGTTTGCAAGTGGTAAACATCGTCTCTCCCTTATAGTACTTCAGTACTTCCCCATTTTTATATATATGACCCCCTCTCTCCCGAATAGAATGAAATTCCGTCTCTACACCTCTTCCAGCTCACTCACCACCAACTCATCTCGATCGGAATACCTTTTCCCATCCAAATCAATGAATCTCTGGCTGGTGTTAACTTGGCCAAGGATCATGTGGTATTCGATAAATCAATATTAATTTGGTTGTTTTTATTAACAGGTGTTTGTCTTGGATCTATTGAAGCTTGTCATGTACAAGCTTTACTATTCTAGCCTCATCCACTTTACTGATGAGTTTGGTGGTAAAATTGAGATCACCGGCGGAGACAGAGACTCCTTTTTTTTAAAGATTATTAACATCTCCGTAGATAAACAGTTGATGCTCAAGATAATCTCCGAAAACGTCATCGAAACTTCCAACTTTTTGCCAAGTTATCCCTTTTTCTCCTAAAGAAACAATGCAAAGTTAGACTGCATCAAGGATGAAGCTGCCAGCAAACCATTTCGTGAGTGGGTCCTGCTACGCCCAAAGGCCTATTTAAAGTTCACCGAGGACGCAAGGAAGATTAAGCGGACTAAAGGGGGCGACGGTGTACTCTTTTTTCGAAATCTCTCACCAACCTTTTAAGGAAGCATATGAACTTCAAACAACGTTTTCCCACGAAAAACAAAAATAACGATTTCCTTGCGTTTTCCATCACCCAACGCCAGATCTAATTCATAAAGCATCAAGTCTACAGCTTCACCTACAAGAAAAGAAGTCTCTCCTTTTTTAAGAACAAGCGGCTATGAACCGGCATAAACTCCTCTCTCCCATATGGAAACCATCAACTTGGTCATTTTGTGAGTGACTGGCTCGCAAGAAAGCCCATATCCTACCCCGAATCCTGAAACCCTCAGTCAGGAAACCGCAGAATAACTGATTGCTAATCACCACTCACCCCACTCTTTAATTTATATATATATATACCTAGCTTTTCTTTTATCTATACGATAATAAAACTATTCTATATTTAAAATGTCTTTTTGTCGAAATATTGAAATATATTACATGTAGGAATATATAGACAGTGGATATGCAATATTTATAGAAATTTAAAGACATAGAGCAGTTGTAGATTAACTTAGAGTTTTAAAATAAATTCATAAGAACATTTTTTAATTTGACAATAAAAGTACGAGCATTGTAACTGTAATAACTTTGCCGGTATGAAACAAGTTTACAAGTGTAGGTGGCTAGTAGATACATCGTATTGTAGGAAATAGTTCAGTTTCATAAATAATAAATATAGAGATATAAGACTTACTAAAACGCAAAAAAATTATATTAAAAGGAAGAGTAAGTTTAAATGTTACTGTTTGTAATCGATAAGAAGGGGTTGATGTCTGAAGTATGTCAGAAAAGTAGTGCAAAATGTTATGAATATTATCCTCATTGCCCATAAAACGATATTTTCCCGAAGGAAAGATGAGTTCACTAATTTGTCCGACTTGATTCGCTACATATGTACAGTATTTTACACAAAGATTGTTAACATCATCAAGTAGTTTTTCAAAGGGGAGGGTTAGATCATTAAATTCTTCACGAAATACACGTCTATAAACAGGAGAGAGAGAGAGAGAAAGTTTACCTATATAAACATTAAATAGTTACATAAGATGACGTGTATTTTTGGAAAATGTAACTCTTATACTGAAAGCATTGTTTTTATTGGCATAGAGAGGAAGTACAATGATGCAGCAGAAGTTGCTCTAATAGCGACGGATAGAGGTGGTCATGTATGAAATGCGGCAGTGTATTATGCCATGCAGAATGATATAGAAGGCTTTAACAGTGATAAACGATTCTGTCATGGTCTAACATAAAATGTTATCAGTCTGACATACGAAGGAGCCACTTTATCACGAGGTTCTAAACTATTATCACCTCATACTAATCATTGGAAATGGCGGTCCTACAGCCGTAGAGTGATAATGATTTTTTTAAACTTGCAGGTTGTAGATATGTGGAATATTATAATCACCACTACATAACTGGAAAATGTGTACGCATGGAAACTATCATAAAAAACACATTTGGAAAGAACCCAAAGGAGGAACGTTTAAACAAGTTATATTGTAATTTATGCCGGACATAAATGTTACTGGTGAACCTATTAGTCAACATGAAATTTCACGTTTAGTGGAAAAGATTATTATAAAAATGGGTTAGTTCAATGGCTCGATAGAGGCAGGGTCGATACGCCCTCCATGTCATATGCTCCCTCCATCCATTGGACAAAATGACACAATGGGAGAGGTCTAAGAGACCCTTATCCCAAGCACTTATGCATGCAGAAGAAGGTAAGTTGAGTGTCTGATGAGCAAGAGGAAGAGGGGGAATATTCCAGGACAGGGTCTAAGGGTGAGACGATCTGTGGCAGCTGGGGGCTCCACAGTAGGGGAGAATCCTGACGGCTCACTAGAGGCAGAGTCGATACGCCTTCCGTGGCATATGCTCCATCTATAGGACAAAACGACACCGATAGCTGAAGTGGCCACCCTTGCTGGCCAGCTGCAATCACTTGCCTTCTCCTCTGCCAGTATTTTCTGATTGACTACCTTGTCACCCGTACAACGTCTGTGGCACCTATTTAAAGCCAACTCAGTTGAGTAGGCTTTACAAACAGGCTATTAATACCCTGTTTGTATTTAATCTAACGCCTGTGCTAACAGTTACTGGTCATGCACAATTCTATAGTGAGGTAAATCTTCGATTTGTGCTCAAGTTTGGTAAAACACTTACTGAGTCCATAAACGTAATCATTATGGCCGTTTTCGACGAAAAGGTCGAAATCACAAGACAGCGTCTAGTGCTAATTGACTTTAAGGGCTAACTTGCGAGGCTCTATACAACTCAATTGCTTCACTTTGTGCGCCTGCCCCCCCGCCTGAAGAAAACTGTTCTGGGTGTCTACTTGGTAAATCATCTCCCCGCTGGACTCCGGAAGCCGCATAAGGTCGGCGTTGTTGACCTCATTGTCAATACTGATACTAACAATTTCCCCGATCAACATTGGATCGTCTGTGTTCATCTCCCCTATGAACGGGCGGAAGTATTAGAATCGTTTGGACAGCTGCCTCCGCCTCGTGTACAACTTTGATTACATAAACAGTGCTATCGTAGGTGGACATTTAACTCTACTTTTATTCAGGGTCCTCTAACAACACTATGGGGCGGCTATTGCTTGTACTACTTATATAAAAAAACTTGTGTGTAAACTGCCTATGACGGTGATTGTACGAACACTTACTCGGAATAGTGACTATATTATTAGACAGATTAGTGAACGACACTTCTCCATATTGTAAGGGGATATAATTGCACTACTATTACTATTGAGACTTTAATAACATGAGTTTGATCACCTTAACATATTTCATGGTATTTATTAATGGTGAGTGGTAGGCTATAAGCATAATAATAAAATTATATTTTTAACAACAAAAAGTACCAAATGGGAATCGGAGGTGCAACTTTACATGTGTAATAGAGAATTGCAGGTAATGATAATATTAAAAGTTTTGTAGTGTTACAGTTACTATAACTAAAGTAATATAATATAGAATAGGGAAGGAAGGATAAGTATGATTTCATCCGGTAATAAGCGTCCCGTTAACCAAAATTGTTGTGTTAGGAACATAAGAATTTCTAAATTTAGTAGTTCTTGCCGGTGGTTGGATAATACGATTCGAATGCTGAGAGGACCTTGGGACAATTTCGTGTAGGACGTGGGTGTTAGTGATTTTTGCTGCTAGGAATAGCTTGATAGCGGCTTTATCTCTATTCTGTCTGTTAATTTCTCGAACTTGTTGCAGTCGCATTGTTGAGAATGGTTGACGTTTCAAATGAGTCGATGGAACCGGTTTTGTAATCGTTGTAGAGCGTCAGACTGTTGTTGTAGGAGTTTGCCAAGACTTGGGGATGCGTATTCGATAACTGAACGAACTAGAGCGTTGTAGCTGTTGATGAGGCTATTTTTTGACATGATTGGTTTTAAAATTCGTATAGCATACATGCGCTTTGAAGCGTTTCTGATAGTATATTCAATGTGGTCATTCCAGGTGAGGGTGTCGTTCAGGATATCACCCAAAATTTTTTTTTTTTTTTACTAAAGGTATATCTTCTAATAGAATAGGAATTACTTCGTTTGATTTGGTAATAACTATAGATTGACATTTTGTTAAGTTTAATATATGTCTATTATTAGTGGACCATCGAGTCATATTAAGATGCTCTTCTCGCACTAGTTTGTTGTCTTTGTTTTTATAAAGTGGAACACAGATGGTTGTATCATCAACGTATTTTATAAGGATAGTCTTATATGAAAGTCAATCTAGGCTTCCAGATACGAGACAGTATAAAGCTGGTCCAAGAACGGACTCCTGATGAGACTTTTGAGATCTTACTTGTTATTGATCTAATCCGTACAGCTTGAAATCGGTAATGAAGGTAGTCTTTAACCCACTCATTAAATTGGCTTGGGAATCTTGTTTCTTGGAGACGTTGTATAATAATATTATGCGATAACACGTCATAAGCTTTTGTGTATGTAGTCATAAGCTATAATTTTCACTCCTGCTATCTTTGATTCTTCTAGGAGGGACAAAGCATGGTGTCGTAGTTTGATCACAGCGCATGTCGTAGAAAATTTTGATCTTGTACCAAATGGATTTTTTCAAAAATTGACAATAAATGTAAGTTTGATATATTTCAAAGTGAAGGACAAGTCGTTCAAAAATCTTTGATGAAAGGGGAAGAAGAGATATTGGTCTGAGTTTATTAAGGTCGGGAGGTTGCATTTTAGGTATTGGTGTAACGTGTGAGAGTTTCCATTTGTCTGGGAAGATTCTTTCGGATATGGATAGGTTAAAAAGGTGTGTTAAAGGTCCAGCTATAGAATGCCGGAAGCATTTCTGTATAGGATGGGTGGGATTTCTTCACTGGTCATTGCTTTGGATGGGTTTATGTTTAGTAAGCATTTTTCAACTTCTTGCTTTGCTATTTCGATGTGCCAGTCATAGGCATCATCATTTGGGCACACCAAAAATTATTAAAAAGTTTTTGATCTCCAATATTTAAAAATAGGAACTTTTTTGTATTTTTGACCAAATTTTCATGAAAATGTATATTTTTAGCAAAAATAATGTTTAAGCTATTATACATAATAAAATGTTGCATATCATAAAAATTACATATTTAAGTGTTTTTTTTCATATTACAAGTATTTTTAAATGCATTGAAAAAATTATTTATTAACCATAAATAGTTTAAGATAGTTTCCAAACCATTTTATTGCTAAAATAAGTCTAAACCAGGCTTGAATCTGCTCTTCATAAGTAGCTGAAAGGTTATTATCAGGATTTATATGAATTTTCATGAAAATTAGATCAAAACCACAAAACTCTTCCTTTTCTTTAATGTGGGAAATCAGAAAAATGCAATAATCTGTTCCAGCTACAAATGGTGATGTATATCTTATCTTTTTGGAATCTAGACATTCATAGCTTTCAAACTCTTTCTCCCTATATTGACTCCTGGCCCGAGAACTAGATATTGTCGTATAGGACTCAAATAATTAAATAATCTACATAAGATCATATTAATAGGTATAGAGACGGCTGACTGGGACTTGGATTTTAAAATCGCGTACCATTTGTCATAACAAATGTTGACATTAAAGCAATATCAAATGCGTCTCTAGGCAACATCAAATGCTAACAGGATAATTTATTATTCACCGAGAATTGGTATTTATGTATTCTAGCAGTCTTCGATTGAAGCCTTTTATATATATGAATGTATATAAACAAAGAATTAGTCATGTTGTAAACTACATACAAATACATAAGTACGTAAAAGAAATATTATTTAAAGTATATAAAAACTAAATATAGTTCAAACATTCTGGCACAATGTGAATCTTATCTTCAGACACGGTCACGATCATAATTACTAATATAATTTTAATATTTATTTTACATTATATATGACTTGCTATTTATAAACATGTATGTCATAAAATACTTGGAATAAGTAGGTAAATAAGTATAGATAAATGCGATTATAAAACAAAAATAAGACATATAACACAGTGTCTTGACAACACATCGTATATATATAATTTCACGATTGCAGACAAAAAATTACACATCAAATATTATTAATCTCAAAATAATATGCAATACAATATTACATGTATGAATATCATTAGAATTTTAACTACACATTAGCAACGTAAGTAAGTAAGAAATAAGACTTTATTGTTGGTTGCTATAGCAAACATAGTGTTTATCCAAAGCTATTTATATCGCTATATTTATTGATCGACAAAAATAATAACGGCAGGTTGTACGCCACTGGGCCAGATCAAGGGCCGTCATTCAAACTCAGACTAATTAGAATTATTTAAATCTTATTCATTCCTTCTTTATGAAATGTTAATTGATTTAAGGGATTACAATTTCTATATATATAATTAATGTGTATATACAAACAAGCAATACAACTATAATTACATTATTAGCTACTACTTGTCAAGACAAAGTAAATTAACTGTCATAGAAAGAATAATTTCACCCATGACAACGAGTGTTTATTTCTTGAAGCAACTATATTATACTATATAAAACCGAATATTTCAATATTATGTATATTACTACTCCGAGATAATAAGGAATATTATGCAATCAATAATGTAGCTACAAAGAAATAGCGGTGAGCCAAATTTCTTGTTTTCCTAAATCGTTTTATTATTTATTTAATTAATGATTCAGTTATGATAAAGCATATTCATATAAATCGCATAGCCGGTTAATACCCATAATCAAATTGATATTGAGCAAACTTGGAGTATTTTAAACATTTTATATACATTTAAATATCGTAGCTATTGACATTTTGTGTTGCCTGGATGCATTTGATCTGACTTTGCCAACATTTGATCTGACGAAATACGTGATAATAAAATTCAAATCTTAGCCGACCGTCTCTATATTTGATCTGACATCGACGCATTTGCTCTGACGCCTGTCTGTAGTTGATCAAGAAAACCTAATAAAACTAAAACCTTTGTAAAACTAGTAATACAATGGGCAATAATCAAGCTGGAAGTTATCCCTATAAAACGAACATAGGCAGTTTGAACGCATTTTACCCAATCGATATTCCTGCAATGAGTTTTCCTAAATACGAATGTCCAGTACCGAACTGGCGTGCCTTATAGCTGGCGCCCCCCTGAAGGGCTCTTATATAGATATATTTGAAACATTGAAATAATAAATATTTTAGGCTATATTAGAAACAATTTGTGTTTCCGTGTATAGTACTTCTATTTAAGAAAAATCATCAGCATAAAATAATAATTTGTTGTTTTTCTTATTGCGTGATGCGTAATTTTCAAATAAATGGGGCAATAATAATGTCTTGACAATAATGTCCAATTGTTTCTTCACAATGGTAGGTATGATGGTACTAACTTACAGCTATGTAACAGCCTACGTATGTGTTACGCCTTTATGGGCATTGTGTACTTTTAGTTTGTGATATACCTAGGTTAAAGCTCAACACAATACATGAATGAATAATTAATTGCCATTCATATAATGATGAATTATCGTGCATTCAATAAAGTTAACAGAATTGCATGTGTATTTGCTTTCCTCACAAATGTTGGTTTCTCAATTTCAACACTCATTAATCCCCCATCCTATCCTTCTTTCCATGATTGTTAAAGTGCATTATAATATAGGGTAGAGTTTTAAAGCCTGGAATGATGTTTAACGAAGATGTTTTGTAACATTTCAAATAAATAATGATAAAAAAATATTTTGTTCAATAAAAAATAGGTTAAACAAATATTTTCAATTTAAAAATATTTTCTGCAAGAAAATGTCATTTATTGAATTTATTGATTTATTATATGAAATTAATTAATACCCGAATCCAGATTTCGTCGATTTTGAGAAAATGCATTTAAAAAGTATATTTTTTTCATTTCTAACAAAAAGACTGTATTTTATTACAGGGGGCAAAGTGATCACCGCTTTGGGTGTACAAACGGGGATTTAGCGCTACAAGTTGTAAAACTTTATGAATCTTACATTTCTCATTTTGTTCATGTACAAATCACACAAAATACTGAAGGGGGCCCTTAATGACCTAGTAGATATGCGGGGATTAAACTTTAGTTTCACTCACCTCGTTCAGGATTCGATTTTTTTTCTTTACTATTTTACTTTCAAATGTACTTTCAATAGCTCTAACATGTGTAACTCAAATTAGTTTGATTGAACGATGCTTTTGAAATAAGGAAATATCACACGGTCTGTTTCCTTAGCTTGCTAAATACGTATGGGTTAGCGAAAGGTCATTTTCGAAA
Source organism: Invenusta paracnida (assembly GCA_036023295.1). NCBI lineage: Eukaryota > Metazoa > Platyhelminthes > Proseriata > Coelogynoporidae > Invenusta > Invenusta paracnida. The sequence goes on from JAYRBW010051779.1 coordinate 11,123, forward strand.
TATAATCGTTATGATGGGTCATAAATTTCCGATTAAAACACTTGCTTGAACCAGATTTATTGAAACATCTGATACTGCGTCATTAGTAGAAAAGTTGACATGCTGAAGCCATGTTGTTCTTAAGACTCAAATTTACTTCGAAATCTATAAAAATAGACTTAACTTATGAATACTCTTAATTCTATGACTTTATTAGATTTACTTAACTTAAAGGATTGAAGATATAGTTTGAAATCTTGATTACGCCATTATTTTTTTATGCTCAGTATATTTAGTAATTCATTTATATTTATTTTGGAAAATCGAATAAAAGTTTCTTATAAATAAAGTTGTTTAAAAATATTTCCTCCACAAAAATCCAGATCATAAGTTGTAATAGTTCTTTTAAATTAATACTACATTTAAATTGAATAATAAGTTCTTCTTAAAATTGACATAAAATTTGAGCTTCGGCATATTCTAAATAATGGATAATATATATATGTATCACCCGCGATACGTATTAAACAATATCGTTAACGTGGACTTCGATACTATCTAATCCAACCACAATTAATAAATTTTTAAACAGACAGGGAAATGCAAAATCAAAGTATACCTGCGCTAACCCATTTTGGGTGCTCCTTTATATACTGAAGCATCCACACGATGCATTCTGAATAGCGCCGTCCGAAGTCGTAGTTGCGCTGATGGCACAGTGCCTTAAACACCCCCCCCACTCCCAAATGCGACACAGGCGGCGTGGTACCACAAAGAAATATACCTTATAAAGTAAATTGTTTCATTCATGCCTTGCGATTAAATTTTGGAGATGGGTATTATCCATTCTAGGAGTTGGGGATTCGTTTTTATGGATTGAAGTAATTGGATTTGTATCCATTATTAATATTGAAATACTAAAAAAGAGTTATGCTTTAAAAGAAATCTACATTTAACACTGATTTATATCAATGAACGTTATATAAAAAAGTTCATTGGTTAAATGAACTGTATTTATTTGGTTCATTACAACTTGCAGATTTTAATATAACGAGTTTTGGAAAGCTTTCGTGAATGAATATATTATGTGCTATAAATTCCGATGAATGTATCATGCATTGTAAGTTATTGTATGCATTACGCTGAGTATATGATACGCTCTGAGAATGTTATGTTTTATAATTATGCTTATCCTATTGTGGTTTGAGTTTACAATGACACGTTATGATAATGTAGAGTTTTTTGGGTGTAAGAGAATTTGATTAATGTTACTGTATATCTATTATTATTATTCTTGATCACTCTTGTTTTCCTGCAACACTTATACTACTGCTATTTGACAAAATTTATAAAAACGTTTATCGATGAATATGAATAAATCGATTACAAATAAATTTCTATAAAAACATTGGTATATGCAAAATTTTGATTGTAATGAATTATACAACTATGCATGCGTATAGTGTATATATATATATTTATAAAAGTTTACTACAAATGACTGTATACCTAGTGAAAAATATATGACAGAAATTAACGTTGCAAGTATATAATAACACTTGTAAAACAATGAGTGAATTTTGTTTAATGAAAGCATATTTGCCTTACACAAGAGCTGGCAGGTGTTTTCTTAATAAGTAAATTACATCCATTGATTACAGGTTTTAATAATAGACAGTAGAAACATAATTATTGAGCATGGATGTTAATTACAACTTGTCAACAAAGATAGTATGAAAACATGGCATTATGAAAAAATTGTAAATACTAATAAAAAGTAAATATGAAGATACAAGTGAATTGTCCGAAACGAAATATTCAAATACATACAAATGACGATTTTTGAAGTTATTGATCATTAACGAAGCTCACGCTCAATGTATAGTTGAAAGTTATAGAGTGGCTGCATTTTGTAATATTGTTAGATCCAAAAGATATGTATTATACAAGTTGTGTCCTGAATATAAGCGTAATAATAATATATATAATGGGACATTTATTACATTTATACATAGTTAACCCCCTTTGTATAAAAATACTTGATTATATACTGAATGGTGGTAGCCGGGGGGGGGATAAATAGCGTGCACATATAGTTTATAAATTGCTTGTATAATTATGAAATATCAACATTTTAATCATTTATACGAAAGTTCAATTTCTGTTTCTAGCCGTCCCCCCTCCCCAATGCCTTTGATAGTATTGCTGTATTGTAAAAACTTCTATAATACTTTACTCGCAACCCAAAAAACCAATGTTAAATTTCCTTTTAAATTGTCAAATATTCTGTATCTAAATCATCTTATTTTTATAAAGTCTTAGAATTAAAAACATAGGATCACGTTCCATTTTTGTTTACATTTTAAGTGTAAGCTCCTGATGCTTTTAAAAGGAATACTGTTTACAATTTAAAGTTATACAGTATTCCTTTTAAATATAAAAATATGTAGGTATTACAATATGACTCCAAAATAGCTTAATAACAGACGCAAATTGAAAATTGAAAAAATTGTTTTCGGAAATATCTATTTAACTATTTAAATTTGCAGATAAATTGAATTTAATCGATCAATAATAAATATTGCTTGGATGTTCCTCCAGAAGTACTCATTGAGGTGCCAAGCCAGCCTCGTACCTAGAGAGCGTCCATCCTGTTTCTCAAGCGTCACCAGGCGTTTTCTCAGCAGCACTCTACTACATTGTTTGTGTGATCACCTGGGGGTGATGTTATCCAATAACTGCAAATTAATTCAAAAAGAGTTGAATTCGCATTATAGTGATGATAAAAGATTGAATTAAAAGTAGTATAATTCAAAATAAAAATCAGTTTTGTTTCTGTGTTAAGGAAATTATGAGCTAATCTCTGCTGCAGGAATGTGAAGAGAGGTCTAGGATTAAGTTGTCCAAAAAGGAAAAGGAATTGGAAGCAGAGTGTTTGATTCTTAGTTAGTCTGGTGAGTTGGAACAACGTTCTTAAAATTCCTAGCTAAATAATTTCCAGGGATTAAAATGATGATAGAGTTAGCTAAGGAATTGCTGCAATTTAATGATCAAATGTGTTGTTTTAATGTGTTTCCACAGCTGTGAATTTGTTGTATTTTGTTACTCGGGCATAACTAAATCATTACCTATAATGATAAGGGGAGAACGGAACACAGCTGGAATTATAACGCTAGATTTGATCAAAGCTACTGTATCCATGCACTATTATCTGATTATACATTTATTTCAGTTACAAAATCAATAAAATGAATATTCATTAAGTATTGCACATAAATTCAAGAGGTTGCTAGTCTAAACTTATCTTGATTAAATTTAAAACATAATTTGTATGTATAATAGCTACCTACGTTTAGTAGGTAAAGATATGCATATATTTTGGGTCTTCGTTTATGAAAAATGGGTATAACGATTAAGTATTTAAATACTCATTTGGATATCATGCTGAAGGAACACAAATATAATAAATAATCGGCGAATATTTGCATTCAAAACAGTAAAATTACAAAATATCTACAGCTTTCTGTGTAAACATAGACAATAGGTACATCATACTATTAATTCTTTGATTTTAATTGGCATTTAGCGAGAACCAATCAAACGTGTTCTCATTAAGCCATACAAACCAACCGGCCGAATAGACACATTATGTTATAGACGTGTAAAGAGTGAAATATTATCTTGCCTATAAATACTTGAGCACGAAAAGGTAAATAATAGTTGCTACAATAATTGTTGAAAACATTAAAAACTGCTTCACGTTTAATTAGAAAATCACAGCGAATAATTTATAGTATAATTGCGTACATTGGTTGAGAAGACTTTCAGGAAATTTCCCTGTTGTGTTGATGAGTTTAGTTTCTTACGTGGGCAATATTATTTGAATCCCCTCTTTTGTGTGATACATTTGCAGTTTTGTTAGATTTAAGAATTTTGTTCCTCTAAGTTATTGGTCGGAGCACCACACCAAATAATTAACCAAAGTGAAAAAAAGGAAGAAGAAAAATGGACTCCGAAAGCCCGGAATATGATTCTGACACTATTGATGACGAACCGGCAACAACAATGGTGAGTTGAAAATAAGTTTTCTCCAGGGTGAGGAGGAGTGGGGGCAGGATTAGTCAAATTCTTCGTTTTGATTTTATTTGTATAAGTATCTTTATTAAGAAATGTATTTATATGAAACATTATGTTAGTAGAATATGATTCCATATAAAAAAATGACCTTTTTAGGTATTCAACATTTTGATAATGATGCAAGATGAAAGTATAAGATGATGTTAGCATAAATATTTTCATTAATTTTCTTGAAGGAAATTTAAAAAGGAATTTGGATCCAAGGATTTTTCGTTGAACTAATATATAAATAGTATTATTCATAGTTGTCGCAAAAAGCGGAAATGAGCATTATATATAATTGCCGCGTCTTGCTTATTGATATCATGTTGACATCATTAAATGATGAAGACAAAATTACACGATTACGTAGTGTAATACTTAATATCCGCACTCATTAATCATATATATAGTCCAAGCTTAAACATGTTGCTTCCATTCAGCCATAACACTGGAAATTAGATGCGTTAACAGATGTATACAATTTCAATAAATCAACTGAAATAGATTATAAATTTACCTTTAAATTGACGTTTAAATATGTCAGATATTAGGTAAATAGCTATCTGGAAAAGTACGTATAGTATGTTTTGTTATGCTAAATATTTTGTCAGACTAATATTTATACATTTGGAGCCTGAGCGATATATTTATATAATGACGCTATCGTTTGACAAAATGTTATGTATTAAATAATTTAATAAGTACACAAATATATAAATAAGACATAACTTTAACTTTCAGCAAAGCTGAAACTTACCGGTCGGTACAGATGGAATTGAAATTAGGAATTATAAATACAACCCCCTGTAAAGTTTAATATTCCTTTAATTATTCTGTAAATAAAATAGTAAGTGAAGGCCGGCATCAAAGATACGAGATCAAGAAAATTATAGCTTTAATTTTTCTTCAAATCATTTTATGGCGACTTGTATTCCACAATCTTTCGTGTAATGCATTTGTATATTACTGCAATATGAATCTGAGCACGCATTAATGCACAAACAATGTTGACATGAATAATAATTGACATGACATAATATAAAAACTGAAAAACAATACAATTGTCCAAGTGTTTACGTCAGAGAAACTCGCTGTCATTTCCTCTCAACAGCTGGCAACGCTTTAGCTATAGGTGTGGGGCGTCCGTCCAGCCTCCTATATCTCAATTGAACGAGACAATCTATCATTGTATGCGAGTAAAAAAGTGACATCTATAATGGATTTGTCGACCTCCAACAATCTCTGCTTGACATTTGTACTATTTACTCATAGAGAATACTATAACTTGTACCGTTATATATTGTTATTCTACAAGCCAGGTACCTATCATCAATTTATTTTTCCATTATCATATATAGTATTGTTGATGGTCTATGTTAAGTATAGTTTTGTTTGCTCCAAAGGAAATTCCACAAATAAAAAAAATAAAAAATTTGAAATAGCCTTTATATATATATTTTTTAATTCTATTGATAATCGATAAAATCAATAATCAATAGAAACAATAATGGTACACGTTTCCTAACCCATACAATAAACACAAAAACTTTTCATAAAATATTTGTTCTACAATTAAGAAAGATATACGATAAAATTATCTTGTCCGAAGTATTACAGAAGGAATCCGTTAATTAAAACCTTTCATATAAAAAACTAGAAGCATGTTTTTTATTTACAACTGTAAAAATAGCAAGTTCTGACTCTATTCGAGCTCAAATGTATCTCTAGCTTATAGTTTAGAAAATGAAATCACCCTTAAATATTTTAACTATTTTTCATTAGTAAAATAATAATTAAGGGAATTGTTGTTGTGATGTCTAATAAAGCGCACTTTTAAAGAAAATAATAGAATCGTTTTAATTATATAATAAATTATAACATTAATATAAACGGCAAAGGACATCACTATGCGGGTCAGAATTATCACAACAAGTATAAGTAACTTTATTTTAATATGAAAGTATGCTTTGATTTAATCAAAATGGAGTTACATATTTAAAATTCAAAATGAAACTACCAACAATTATTAAGTTTAAATGATTACACAGTTGATATTAACTTGATTTCAAATATAGTGTACCGCATTTTTCAAAATATTATCGACCAGAAAGTTTATTTAGGTATATTTAAATAAATTGATTAATTAATTGATTAATATAGAAACCAAAAATAGTATCTTAAAAGAATTTTTAACTAATAGACCGAATGAGTTTTTTTGTGGTAAATAAAAATGCGAGTGGCAAAAATGATATTTTCCTTTGTATTGTTTTAATCATATTAATGTTTAATAAATATTAATATAATAAGGTTAAGAAAATTAATTCAAATTAAAAAACTTTGATTTTCGTTGGAATCAACGGAAATATCAAGTGGTTTTTTGAAAATACACTTCCGTAATATTTCACTTGACTATAAAGTTTATATCTCGCAGAATGTAAAATACAAGAGCTGTTGCTTGTTTGTAGTTTTATTATATGTTAACCTAACAATAATTAGATAAATAGAAACTTTTTTTAATAACAAAACTCCTATGGTATGAATTCATTTAATAATGAAAGTTACAATATATATGAAGAATCAGAATTATATAATTTATATTAATTTTCAGGTGCATTATATTAAGTACCGATTATCCCAGCGCCTAATTTGACTGATTGGTCAGCCAAATCTGAAATAGTTTAATCAAATATGAAGACACTCAATAAGTGTGTTTAAAATTCTAATATTTGGGCATTTTAAATTCGATTTAGGTGCAGATGTTTGAATTCTGCAAACTTACTATATTTATGTGTTATAAATAAAATATACAAAGTTTTAAAAATCGATTACGGAGGAATAAATTAGTGAGTCTTAAAAGTTTTTCATCTGAATAATTCAACGAATTAATTAAAACGGGCTCTCTGTTTAATAGAAACACAATTTTATTCTTAAATATTAAAATTGTATGCCTTTCATCTTTAAGTCAATTTTGCTATAATGTAATAGATATTAGACAATACATAAGATACTTTGTGGCGTCGTTTACCTATGTTTTTGCTAAATTTAATGTTTTGATTAGATACCTAAGTTAACCATAACACTATTGAAAACAAACCTGCATTAATAGAACTAGCAAGCAAAGAAAATTCGTAAATTATGTAGTGAAATACAGCCTAGAGGTCTAACAGGTCAAATGGAATACATTATATCCAGTTACCTAATTAGTCCTGCTGCCTAATGTTGTATTGATCTGCAAAAGAGTTTGTTGATTGACAGTTTTATACATTTAATATTGGAATTATCGACCAAGAAAAATGGATATTTAAGAAAATACCATCGAGTAAGTACGTATTTACTCTAGATGGAAAATACAAAATGGCGGACATGGTGAAAAATAACAATTGATATCATGGAAATTATAGTCAATATATTCTAGAACGCGGCAGAATAAACTAATTTCATTTAAAATATTGGACATTTACGATCGTGTTAATTAAAAATCTAGAAAAGTTCAACAGAATTTGACCAGAATCTTACAGCTTCAAATTGTTACTCCATTTTTCCAATAGCCCAACTAAGTTTATAAAGCATTGACACAAATATCTAGGATTGTTATATTTATATTACTTTAAATTTTTTTTGTGATTTTTAGATTAGGTATGACAATCCATAACAATTTATTTTACATATTGGGTGTTTAACTGCAACGATCACAGATCTGAAAATCATGAAAATGTTGTTCCTCTAAAATAACCTCATCCATACTGGGCATTATTGTGCATAGATATTCGGGAGGGAGAGAAGGAAGAGGGGGGTGACGGGGGGGGCGGACTATCATTTGTCTATAATATTCCATTCAAAATATGATTGTAAAACATTATTTTTAATAATCAAATTTAAAAAATAGAGCTTTTATATTTTCTATAAAAATACTTATTTTTATTGTATTTTGTGAATTAACATGAAACTAATCAATACCTGAGTCAGTTTCGTCAATTTTGTGAGAGCATTTCGTTAAATATATTAAGTATGTTTTGCTCATTTCTAGAAAGGGGTTCATTTTAGAGAGTACATATCTACTTAAGTGACCACCCATTTGGGTGCACAATACTGAATTTAGCGCTAAAAGTGGAGAAACTGTATTATATGGGAAAAGCTACGGAAGCTTACATTGATCCATTTATTCATTTAAATATCAGAGAAAAGATACAGGAGAGGGGGGGCTTCAGCGGTCGGTACAGATGGAATTGAAATTAGGAATTATAAATACAACCCCCTTGTAAAGTTTAATATCCATTTCTGAGACAACAGAAACGTGATAAAAGCGGGCAAGAACAGTTTTTCAGCAGAGAGCAAAATTGATTCTTATGTCTGGAATCGCGTCTTAATAATATCTCAACTAAAAGTACACCAATAAATACATCCCCAAGTACCTACATGCTTTGTTGGTATAATATATACATGAAAGTTATGAACAATTCTCTCTTCAAAAGTTGCATCTTGACGTTCGTGATGAATGGAGATTTGCCAAACATCAGTTGGATGTATAAATTATTGTTAACAACTATAAGTAAGTAAGTTTGAATATCTTGCCAGTATGCACTCGCAGTATAATATATAACTGTATAATATGCAAATTTATGTTTAATGGGGACAAGCTAAGTAGGACTTAAACACTAGATAGTAGATAGACAAGGCTTGCATATATCATTTCGGGTAAAGTTTTGACGAAGAAAGAAGAACCTATATTAGGTATAAAATTCAAAAAGTATTGTTAATGTTTACAAATAATTTTTTTACGCAAAAAAGGGATGGAGGAGTTTGAAGACGATAACTCATCGAGAATCCTAGATAAGTAGATTTCCGGTCTTGAAGCTAGAAATGGGCTTTAAATGACAAATAGGATAGTGAAAATGGGAACTTATATAAACTCCAAGACTTACTATATTATCGATAGAACGGTACCTAATTAGAAAATCAATGAATTCAAGGATTCCTTTATACTTATCGTTGAAGGAGAAAAGGGAGGGGAGGGGGGAGGGGGTGGAGGGGGTAAAAAGGAGTTCCGTATTATTAATTAAAGGGAATTATAAATGATAGGAATGTATGAATTTCCTGACAGGTGGAAATCCTTTTGATTTAATAAGTGCGCAGAGTGACCATTTACTGGGATGCTTTTTTATATCCCGGAGTAAATTTCCTTTCAATTGATAATATTGGGCGAGAATTTTCAAGATTAATATACAATTAATACATTCATTGCATGCTCGTAATGGATTTTTCATCGGACATTTGATTTGAGAAGCCGTAAAGGTATAATATATATTAATAGAGATATTTTTTCCTTTTCTAGATTTCGTGTTGTAATTGTGATTGGCAGAAATGGGTTGTATAATCTTGTAAATAAATATACGTTCAAATTGGGGGAATATATTTTATTATGAAATTATTATGAAAATTATAAACTAAATTAACACTAACATTTTTATGTAATAAACTTCTACAAAATTTTACACACTCCTTTACATGTATTTGAACATATTTTTCCCCCCTTATCCACCGGTCGGATCTTTATGTGCAGTACTATATACCAGAAGTGGGGTGAGTGAGCACCCCCAGTAATAAATAAACGTTTTTATGTATAATTTATCATAAAATGTTTGTGAATGGTTTGTGTAATAGCTTGTGAAGCTGGCACAATATCTGCACAATTGTGTTCCGAACACTTTCCACAGAATGATGGCACTTTTCTGCCACTGTGTCATCCACATAGAGCACCCAGTTTCGCAGTATTTCGAGGAATAGGTGCAGCTGTGGCACAGTCATATCGAATCTGAGTAGTTCAAACGATTTCTTTGTGGCTTGGGAAACCGCCCCTTTAAGTTAGTGTTTTTGAAGGATGCTAGGGCCAATCGTCTTTGTATAAAAGGTTCCATCATATCCACCGACAATAGTTCTAGAAATTTCGAAGGCCATTTTTCGATTGACCCAATTGTTTGAATTCATCAGAATCGCCGTATTTCTACAATTGATTGATTTACAAAAGACAGCTTGTATTGATGCAATGACTTAGCTGATGTCCACTCAGCGGGCTGATAAACATTTTCTTGCCTTAATCTAACATTATATTTCTAAATATATTCATTTCGGTAATTTATATACTTTAAATTTTTATGTACACTACTACCGGAAGTGGGGTGCGTCTGCACCCCAGATAAAACTATTTAATATTTTCTTGAAAACAACCTTTGCATTTACCAAAGTAAATGCCCTATTTTTTTAATGTGAATTATTTGTTTAAACATAATATATACTCGTATATAGCATTGGTAATAAAAGTTTTAAAAATAAAACTATAATTTTAAGTAATAAGAATTAGGGATGAACCTCAGCCCACGTCCGGTTAATAAAAGTAAGTAAAACATAATCTAGTCACAAATTCAAACGTATGTCAGTTTATAAAATGTTTAAACTTATAAATGATTAAAAAAGCGATGTATTCACATTTAACTATAATTTAACAATGCTAATTGAATGTATTGTTCAAATTTATCTGTTTTGTTTTAGAAAATAAACACAATTTTTGTTAAAAAACTTTAACCTAAAATGTTTATTGAACGTAATTGTATACCATAGTATTCAGTAGACATTTTCAATGTCTTTCTTTCAATATATACATCCTCGACGATAATAGGATTACTTTGAAAGACAGTCGTATATGTATTATACTCCCCTCTGAAGAATGTACAAGATAGATGTTCAAGAAACTAATAATGTAGTCAGCTCATGTTGCCCGAGGGAAATGAAACTAGTTCTCAAATAAATCAATTTCCCAAGATATCAAGAGGTGCACATAATCTCATACTAAATGTGGCTTATATCGAAAGTCTGTACGCCATAGAATAGTAATATAGTATACTTATTCATATATGCTACTGCGTACTATTTAGATGTGTAATCGTATTTTTCAATCTCGTATACGCGAATTAAACACTATCTCTATCGTTCTTTAATGACCCTCTCTCCTCCTCGCCTTGTTGCTGTGATTTGTAAGTGAACAAACGGAGTAATAGAAACTTCGTGGCTTTTTCCACAATAAAGACTTACAATTTGTTCTTCTATATTCACTATTGTGCTGCCAAAGGGGTGGTCACATGACCTTGTACACCCAATGAGGGAGTCATGTGACCTTTTGCACACAAAGAAGTGGTCACGTGACCTTGTACACCCAATGAGGGAGTCATGTGACCTTCTGCACACAAAGAGGTGGTCACGTGGCCTTGTACACCCAATGAGGGAGTCACGTGACCTTTTGCACCCAAAGAGGTGGTCACGTGGCCTTGTACACCCAATGAGGGAGTCACGTGACCTTTTGCACCCAAAGGGGTGGTCACGTGACCTTGTACACCCAATGAGGGAGTCACGTGACCTTTTGCACCCAAAGGGGTTGTCACGTGACCACACTCCATAAATACGTTTCTTTTGTAAAAATATTAGCAGAACATACTTCTTTTCTAATTAAAAATGCATATATCTCTCAAAATCGACGAAATTCTAATTCGGGTACAGGAGAGGGGTCTTAACCCTATTCATACGTGTAACTGCTTTTAGCGCTATATTCACTACTGAATACCCAATACGAAGGTCACGTGACAAAATCCGTTTATGTAAAAAAAATCTTACAATTTTCGGAAATTTATAAAATTCTTTTATTTTTCGGATACTTGATAAAAGTAAATTATTGTTTAGATAAAATACTGTCATATTTGTGATATATTGCTATTATTTTTAACAAAATTAAAAAAAAAATTTTGAATTTTTTTAAAACTTAATATTTAATTTTTTTCTATAAATAAATAAATAAATATTTATTTCAAATTATTTCAGTGGAATATGTTTCAAAACATTCTCGTTTACCTATATGCCAAGTTTCAAAACTCTACCCGCCAGGAAGGTTTAAAATTATAGGGGGCACCCTCCCCCCCACCCGGATATGGATGTGTAAAACAGCCCAGTATGGATAGTGTTAGTGAGCTCTCACACCCTGATATGGCAGGCATTAAAAAGCCCGGTATTGTTACTAAGCTGATGTTACTAAGCTGTCATGCACTACACTAGTGACATGTATTGTGTGGACGTTAATCTGGTCTAAGGATAACATTTAAATAAAGGATATTTTTCGTGTGTCAATTCGATTAATTAAAAAATATATAGAAAGCATAAAATCAGTGGTGCGTCTAAAAAAACAAATTCTCTCTGCTGCCAAAAGTTTATATTATCATAATTTTCAATACAAAATCAATTAATTTTGCAATCGCAGAAAATGAAAATAAATAAAAATCTATTTTTTTCGGCATTAGATTTACGGAATCATCGATTTAGCTACATATAAACATTTTCTAAACCATTCATTGCCTACAATTCTATATTATTGGATTAACTATATACATATATGTAAAGCATGTTATCCTCATATATGCATCTAAATATTAGTAAGCTATATCTCAGTTTAACACTGATTCTTGCATTAATATATATTCATCTATACAAACCAACAAAGCAGAAATAATCAATTCAACTAAATATCTACCCATATTTAAGAATTGGACTTTCTGCAACTTTTCCAGCTTCGATGAGGAGATATCTTTAATTGTAAGAGTCAACACAGAAATCTATAAATTATTATCTATGGGATATTTAGAGGTCAGACAATAAGTCATAAGAGTGTGAGGAAGATGTTTTTATTCCTTGCTATAAAAGCTTATAGCTCAACAGTGTTAAGAGAATTCAATAAACGAACGAACTGTAATATTCATTTCATGTTACTGCAGTCGTTACCAACTCTCAGTCGACATTCCAATTTCGTATATTTATTAATGAAATATTTGTCTAGGATCGTGTTTCCAATTTTCCATTAGATATATGCAATGAATACAAAACTATGAATAAATCGATCAATTTCTTTGAATTCAAATGTTTTTTATAAATTGAAACACACCCAAGTCACACTTTAGTTTCGTAGTTGACTCTAGAGAAATATGCAGTATAATTTCGAACTTAATTATTATTTCAATTATATTATTAAAACCTTTTTGTCGGTACATATTTATAACGGTAATATGAGAGTTACGTTCAATTAAGTTTAAAGCTTACTTTTCAAAATAGAATTCATCGAAATGGTCATTTTTTATCAAATTAGTTAAATTATTATCAGTTTTTAATTATGTTCTGAATTTCGCATGGCAAAAATCAATATAGCTGTTTCGCAAAATTAAATTAAAAAATGCTTGAACAAATGAAGGTTAGCAATTTAAGTGAGAAACTTTAAAAATTATCGAAAAGAAATGTTTTTTAGTATGTTTTTAATAATCATGAAATTGGCATAATATAAAATGGCGGGATAAGCAGGAAATCTTTAAGAGAGTTATTTTAATATAACAATTATGTTTTTATTTTATTTGACAAAGTTTACGAAACTCTGATTCGGCTACAGATTAATTTAATTAAATAATTACCAAAGTATGTTGAAAATAAAATTACTTGCAGAACATTTAAAAAAATTTTAAATGTAATATTTTATTTCAACAAATTTATAATATTCATATTCTACATTTTTTTATTAAACACATTTGTTTGACCTTTTTCAATGGAAATATATTAGAAAGCATCTCCGTTCAACTCTACATGTGAAGTGAACAAGATTAAACCACTCGAAAATGTGTTAAAATAAATTGATTAATTAAAAAGAGACAGAGTTTTGGATGTGACTTTACATCATATTCAGGGCCAAAAAGGATAAAAATCAAAAATCAAATACTTATAGACAGAGAAACGAGCGTCAATGAAGAAGTTGCGTAAGAGACATAATAGAACTAATAAATAAATATACGAAGAAGTGTGCTAAGATAATGTAATTGAATTAATAAGACATTTTGCTATACTGACATTAAAAAAGTCAGAATTTAAATCGAAAGAGTTGTCTTTATGAAATGAATAAAGGTAGCTTCGAGAATACGTCTAACTTTAAGATTACTATACAATTCTATAAAATGGAAGATGAATTAACATCAATGTCATGGTTACATATAAAAGAATGGACAGCAAAAGCGTTGTTGAGATTACAATTAACAATAGCTGATTTGTGTTCATTATGTGAAAATGTAAAACCTTAAGGGGACCTAATGTGACCATTTATATATATATATATAGATGTGGCGTACCCCGGTCATAATAACGGAATGGATTGCATACACGCTTTGCCGGGTCTAGTAATCTAATTTGATGCCATAGTATTGGTATACATGTAGTATATTTAACACCATTGAGACATAAGGCGTCACACGAGAAAACCCATTTTAAACATGTCATCTTGTGTGTATATTGTTCTTCAATTAACATTTATACATACAATTATTATGCTACATATGTACATACAGCATATAGGTATAACATATGTATAACACAATATATATTATTTAATACATACCTACTTATATTACATATATGTTATTTTGTTTTACTACGAACAGTTAGTATAAATATTTGTATTATAACAGTACGGTAAAATTTTAATTTCTAATAGTACATATATATGTCTTCCATCTAATATTTACAATTTGTATCATGAGCATTACGAAAATTATAATATTATATATATATATAAAATAACAATTAAAAATCCCATTGTTTATAACACGTGTAGTATATATACCCACAACAATTAACATAAATCACTATAATATACACAAATCAATTAATGTCAACCGCTCACCAATAGTTGTGACCTAAAAAGCTCACGTAACGCTAACTGTGATTGTTTTTATAGAACTGCCTGCTTCACTATACAGCTATACATAATATGTACAACTGAACTTTGAAGACACTGAATAAATGCTAGTAATATGAGACATCTTGTCATTTACAAAGCACACACAATTGTCTATGCCGGGGGAATGCGATGCATTTTATTCGGTAATCCTAATAATTCAGATATATACTGACTACAATGCCAAATCTCTATGTGATTACTTGGGTTTCACAGGATTAACTTACCGTATACATAAGGATGCATCAATAAAGTGCATAATATATAAAGTGATGCATCTGGCTCATGAGTATCAGTTCAACTCAATGCATTTCACATAAAAGGCTTCACAAATGAGTACTTTCTATATTTTGAAAACTCTTCTCAATAAGAAATAATTATTCTACATAAAATTCTTTCTTCATTATAATGACAATTGTAAATATTATATTAATATTTAAGCTGGGTAGAAACATTCTTCTAAAGTGCGAAAAAAATGTAATTATATTTGAAGCAATTAATGAATCGTACGTTTATAATGCATCATTTCATATCAGAATTATAGTTACTTCTAAAAGTTCTTTTACATGAAATGATTTGATTTGATGATGCCAATAAACATATCAGATAATTATTATATGAATGCTTTTAGGCTAAAATATGGTACCTTCAAAATAATATTATTTCTCAAGGTTTGGTATTTATGCGCATCATCGATCGCTCATCGACTTTAATCTCTCGTCGATTCTGCATGCAGTTTAATTAATACTACTATTAGGAGACACAAAAGCTGTTTCTAAATATAGTTTACAAATTCACAGCAATTGAGTCGTTTTTAATAGTAAAATAGTTTTAAATGTTAAGACAATAATTTGATTTTCCAGACACCTTTCGTATATATGATAAAATCATTTGAATATGAGTATTTGCTCTTAAAGTTAATTTAATAAAAATATTTAGTACTAGTTTTTTGATACCCATTTATCTAATTTTATATAAAAACAAAACGATTTCGTATTGACAACATTTACAACGCGTTGTATATGAAATCCATAAGAGTCAAACCTAGATGCATTTAATTATTTTTGTAATATGTCTGTTGGGTACATATAGGTGTGTGCAGTTTAGACATCTATAACGTACCTGACTCGTTACAGCTAGCTGTATTTAATTATATTCAAATATATATGTAAATATAAATGCATTATCTTCAAATATTTAGTAATCAGTGCAATTAGGCGATGCAGTAGCCTCCTCAAGTCAAGAACAAGAATTTCAGCGATTAGCTTGAGAGATGCTATCGCAGCTCTGGTCAATAGAAGAATAGGAATATATGACCGATAATTAATTAGACTATAGAGTGAAATAAAATGCTCAATTTAACATCGATGCAATCATCAGTTGCTTGGGAAAAAACTGTACTTAATGTGTATACAGTAAAAGGGCTACAATCTGTCTACCTACCTTAATTCAATAATAAAGTACTCTCAACGACATATTGTACACAAAACCAGAAAACGGAACCCCTCTAAGTATTGCTAACTAATATGATGGATGTCACACAAAGTCTGCTTCGCAGGTTTACAGTAATCCCGAGTTAATAATACTCCGGAATATAATTAACCAGGGTTGGTTGGTTGTAATCTGGAGTATTTTCAACCTGGGTTAATTATACTATTGGGGGGTTAAAAATACTCTTGGTAATATGTGTATATATATGTGTATGTATACACAGCCATAAATGATCTCAACTTGTACGTATTATATATGGCAATGTTAAGTAGCTTTAAATTAGTATATATGGACAATAGAAAATTATGGACAATTATGGACAATTATGGAAAATTATGGACAATTAGAAAATATGGACATACATAATAGTACACCTATAACTCTCGTAATATTATGCAATCGTTGATAATTGTTGGTGAAATCGATTAGCCAATCATGAACTAGTATATACCTGTGTATAAACTACGAGCGTAGGTTTATTAATTATCAGTCTGCTAGCAGATTGTTCATTACTGGTGCTGATCAATAGTTTAATGACGCCGAATATTTGATCCTAAATGGAAAAGAGCCTGATTAATATAAAAATAACGGTGTGAGGGAATCAGATATACCAAAATGAAGTACACAAAATACGGGTTCCAAGAAAAAAAGTTACGGGTTAGAAAGAAGTGTTTTACTGTTACCAAGGCTGGTAATGTGTTTATTTCAGGATAACAGCATAAGACGATGGCTGGATCAGACTATATATTTAGTTTTATTTTCCCTTCGCACTCAACTCAAAAGCAAAAGGCCACCAAATATTCTCCCATATACTTGATATATGGTTTCGAATCAGTTTATCCAGATTCGTGCAGTTTGAAATGACCGCAGTTAACCATAATGACGAATTCGTGGATTATTCTGCATCTATCTTTGATGAAGGAGTGAATTCCATGATCAAACACCAAAGAGGTTTTTATTAAAACAAGAGACAATATCAAGTCTACACAGTAACAACAGAAGAACAATTACGATGTGCGTCATGTAACCAATTTTTAAATAGACGTTGAAGAATCTGCGCCGCTGCGGAGAATTGGTTCCAAATATGAGCCACATTTTAATGGTCCATTTGAAGTCGTTTCCTGTAAAAGGTAACACGTCACTCAACCTAGGCAACCTTGACACAGGGATTCAACTCAAAGCTCACGTGTTATAGCTATAAGAATTGATTAAGCGCGGGATGGTTTCGAAAGGCATATTATGTCTTGTTAATGTCAAGTTCCAGGCGTGTTGCGTCACCTATTTTCTTTCCTTTTTTGTGAACATAGAGAGTTTAGTTCACCTGTTGATATTATAAATTTAAAAGTCTCACAAAGTTACGTTTTTAATGTCAAACTGGAACGGAATTTAAAATACCTAGTTTCTTCACAACATATGCGAGTCGTTGGGTACGTGATAGTAGTCAAAATATACCAACATTGGTTTATTATATTAAATGTTGTGTTCTAAACATTGGCACAATGGCAGTCTTACAGAAAAAAAGTGAAGCTATTTGAATAATTATTTTTGTTACTTCGTAAATGTACATGTAGTCTGCACAAACTATAGATGTGTGAATTATTAAAATATATTGGAATAGACATATTTAATTATGCTATTATATTATTATTAAGGGTAACTCAAATAAATAATTTCAAAAATATTCAAATTTTATCCGTCTTTGGTTATCAAGAATCGTTTATGATATACTTTGATAATTATTAAATGTAGGATCATAATAATAAACTTTGTGATTGTCTGAATCTTTTGTAAGTAACGTTTACGAGCATACTTTTCAAGATATTTCTTGGAACTTATATTTTGGTGGCATAATTGTTACTTTGTGTTGTGTTATAACCATTCAGGAGTTAATTTAGTTATTAACTAAACGCTTTTAATTTTAGTGTAGGTATATATAGTGTTAACAAAACTTATTATTATAATAATCAAAATTGAAAACTTTTATTAATATTTTAATCAATAGTAGGTACATACATTTTTTACCCTATAATTATCTTTAATAATTCCGAATATTCTAACATATACACATTAATTGGATAAACCATAGTGGGAACATCAATGAACGAGATCAACATCACTGTAAACACCGTAAAAGAGCTCTCATAGTGTGAGCGCATATTAATCCAAATAGTTAGTATGACAATATATATTTATTCTAAAAATAATATCCTGTGGGAGTCTTTTGCATGATTGTTTACGTGACATTGCCTTAATCACTCTATCTATCTTTTATGTACTTTTGCTTCGTAAATACTTCAAAGCTTCCGTGAACTTACGCAATTTACGCGCAGCTCCATTCTACCATGCTAACCAACGACATGCTTACCAAAAGAGACAATCTACCAGTTGTTCTTTTCTTTAAATCTATTGAGTATGAATTGCTACGCTGCTGTGTATATTGTTGTTTTAATGTGTGAGCGTAGTTTCGTTTCGCTTAGGAAACCATGGCGACGGAGACTTCCTGTGCTTAGGGTTAGGTGGAAGTGTTTCGATGACGTAACTTGTCTAACTGTCGAGTGAAATTACCGTCAAATCCGGATGTTCTCTTTCCAATGTGTTTTTGGTTTTCATTTCGCCAATAAATCGTTACCTCCTCTGTTCATGCAGATTAGTGTGTGTGTGTGTGTGTTTTGGTCGTATAACGAAATGCTATATTATTTTCAAGGATAGCTAATTTTCTTAAAATTTATGTGTGTCATGTACATTACGAAATTTGAATAGGCTATACGATTAATTATATACATACTTTATTATTTAGTCAAATTAGACTCTGCATATATATATATCAATAAATATATGATCAATTATTACTTTCTATTGTTTTATTATAAAAACTAACGCTTTCTAATATGCCAAATATTTAATTTGATTTCTTGATCAATCAATAAATCGACTGACTATTGGATATTATAATATTATAGTCAAGAGGTAATTTAATTCAATTTAAAAAGTGTTTACCGATTCATATTTATAGAACATTAAATGCAGTATAATTATTTAAGTATTATGTGAAATAATATTCATAAAATTAAAAAACAATCTTAATTTACATAAAACGCAAATATTCCAGTAAATGTTAAAAATTTCATCCAAAGGTACATAATATATTTAAAAAATATGGAAACGTTCGTAAAAATTTTTTATAATTGTTCTATAAAAAATGCATCTATTTTTAAATTGAGATAATTACAGTTTTAGCTTAGCAAAAAGCAATTTAAGTAATTTTAGCAATATATAATTATATAGCCACATCATAGTGAAATATAATTAATATGTTTTGTTGGCGTTTCCGATAAATCCAAATCACCAAACAACCTTTGTATAATAACAGTGGTTTTTTAAATGGTGGTATTTAAATATATTAAGCTTCCATTACAGCGTTTTTCTAAGTATTACCGTTCGATATTTCAATTTCTTATCAAGCCAGAGAAAAGGAAATTGATAATACTGCCTTCAACAAAGCGACGATGGTATTGATGAAAGAGTTGGTATCTCGTCCTGCTCTAACATACATATACCAACAGGACAATGTCTATAACTGGAAGAATTCTGAATTCTTATGAAGCAAATATTTACATCGAAACTGAGACCCCTTATACGTGTGTGAGGTGGAATTTCACTTCAATCACTCAACGTTAATAATGTTATCGTTATAATTCTCCCACCGGCCACCTGATACTACCGAGGAGTCCTCTACTTTCTTCCAGAAATACTCGACCTATGTTGACGTTATCTTACACGATGCTGTTCTCCATTTATTGGGGAAATAATGACCCAATTAACCCAATTATCCGTTTATAGGAAGACTGTATTGACAAGGCGTGGATGTCAGATATTTTACGACGCCTACATTGTGCTCGCTAAACAAATGTATTGAATTATTGAACCTGTAAGTGACAGAAAAGATTAGGAAAAAATTAAATTCATAATATTTCATATTGGTATTCAATCGATTTTAAATTTTTCACTGTGATTTTTTAATGAAATTGGTATTTCTGTAGTATTTCTAAAACTATTGCTTTTATTCATTTTGAATGGAACAAGGATTACCGGGTCGAAAACAATTATTAAAAACAAATAAATCATTTATATCCATATTTAACTATGCCACTTTTAGTTATTGTTAATGTTATGCAATTTTGTTATTTATTAGAAAGTTTATTGTCAATTTTCTGAACTATTTTTATGGATTTTAAAAAGTCATATATAAACAAATAATCAATTTTTATTTTAAAAACATGAACATTTTTCAGTATGTATCAGCTACAGCTGATACATACTGAAATGGTATATAACTGGAATTAATCAAATGTAAATTCAACGATATTTGTAGCCGTAGCTGATACATACTGAAATGGTATATAACTGGAATTAATCAAATGTAAATTCAACGATATTTCTGTCTCCATGAGCG
>JAYRBW010051780.1:0-11157 GCA_036023295.1 Invenusta paracnida
AGCCATCCTCCTTGTGTAGCTTGCAATAAAAGTACCGTTGATAATTGTTCATTATATCCTCCAAACGGCCTCCAAATTAGTCGACAGTTTATTTTCTTGAAGGAAAGAAACAAAGCGCTTGGAGAATTGATTCATATGTTGTTGGGTAGAACGGGGATCCATTCTTTCTGCTGAGCATTTAGTTCTTCATCCCAATTCCGATGAAATGTCAGTAAACGTTGATGCTAATTCGTAAAGGCAACGATCTTCACTGTTTGACGTGACCCATTCCAACATTTCAGTTGACATACCGCTTATAATACTACCTGGGATATTTCCAAAATTTAGAGACATCTCTTCGTTAATCCGTCGTCTAAATAATAATGAAATGATTCATGATAAAATAAAGCCAGGTATATTTAATATTTAAAAATTAATTTAAATCAATGTTGACATAATAATAGTAATACATTGTTTTTTCAGGCAAATAATTTGATTTTACGGTATTTGAAAAATAGCAAATTGTTTGCCTTCAAAATCAATGTATTAATTCAATATTACTATCTTATTTATTATAATATTTTAATTATGATATGTACATTATAATATGAAAATTTGAAATATTACTGTTTTTGACACAACTTTATCTATAATTTTGAAGCATAGAGTTATTAAACATAAGAGTTAATTCTTTCCCGATTTTGCATGCAGTTTATTACTACAATTCAGCTGCCCAAAAGCTTTTGCAAAGTAATGTTTTAGAAACTTGATAGTAGTGAAATAGTTTATATAGTAAAACAGTTATAGATTACAGCATTAAATTATATTTTACAGATAACTTACGTATGTTTAAATTGCTTGAATATGATAAACACTTTCTCTTAAATATAAAAATTATATACTATGTTTGTCTACCAATTTAAATTTTTTTAATTAATCGATTTCTATTAATAAAAATTTACAGTGCGATGTATATGAAATCAGTAAGAGTCAAAATCTGTGTTTTATTACTCTGGATATTAGTGTAAATTTATAGTGTATGAAGTAGTTTAATGTCGCCTTATTTCTATTCAATACTTGTTACGCCAACTAGATTCATAACAAACTTGTCTCGCTCCCTCCTTATATTTTTAGTTACGAGATGTTGGACAAGAATGACCCACCCTCCCCGGCAGAGGGCTACTGCGTTTCCTTGGGCTTCCATTGCTTGATCGAGGTGGTACGTTCACTTCAGCTAATCGTTGAAGTGGGTCTCCCTGAGTTCTCTAACCGAACTATCGCCTGTCAGGAGGAATTGATCAATGCTGCCTGGTGTGGTGCCCTTGCAGCACTTTCCCTTCTTCTTGATACCAGGTAAGTTGCATTAATCACATGCGATTCACGCTTTTGTTTCCTTGCAATTGTATAGTGTCCTCTAAATGAAACACTATCTCGCATCTTTATACTTTTTGAAAATGGCGGTGTTTTGGATGAAATATACGGAATGTTATAGACGGAATAAACAATCTTCCAACCTAATCTCTTTAGATTCTTAATCATCTATCAAAGCAAGACTTTTCACTATCTAAAATCTGAGTGCCACTATTCAAGGCACGTTTGTAGCTGCGTGCAATCGAGCCCTCCAACCCGCCGCCATCTGAATCCACACATAGTGCTCTCAGTAGAAGGTTCTTCCTCAGAAGAATGCGCCCCAAAAACATCAGCACCTCTTTGGGGTTCAATGAGAATCTTATCATAGGGGTCTCGGGGGATCACCATGGTGGAAATTCTGGCTTGATAATGCAGCGGGCAACTAAAAAGAACATGCCCGGTTGTCTCCTCTTGGTTGCAGTTGGTACATAACGCTGTCCGCCTTTCCGATGCTGTGGAGAAAGTGTTTCGTGTTGGTCAGCCTGCCCATTCGAGCCTGATGGAGGGTGATTGCCTTCCAGTGAGACAGACCGTTATGTAGTTCTTCCTTCGTAGGCTTGCCATCACAGCGGGTGTTCCTCCGGGAGCTTCCAAAATCTTCCCTATCCCTTTAAGCCCTCCTGATATTACGGGTTGCAAGCTTCTTGTGAACATCGAAGCTGATGGTTGCTTTTTTCTGGTACATATTGGCCGCTTCACCAGCAATTTTGTCCACTTCTTCGTTTTGAGCGATATCGCAGTGGGAGTGGACCCTGTGAATGCTGACTTCAATGAAACCATGTTGGCATATTCAAATCCTGTTTTCTGTGTTCTCAGTGTTTTCTTGTGTGCCTTGGGACAAGGAGTCGATCGAGGATTCTCATGGTCTTCCCCTTGATGTCTACTGAAGCCAATTCTATTAGTGCAGCCTCTTGTAAATAGCTCGGACCGGTATCTTGAGCTGAACTTGCCTGCCGGCACACCTTTGATGGAGTGGTTTTCGCCTGTGATTGTTTTCCACTACCTCCGTTTTCTGGGCTGTTCAGGACTGAGCCATCTGATCAAACGATTATGTTGACTGGTGCAACTAAGCTGAGATATCTGGTGGCGATTTCTCCCTGAACGGCCTCACACCCGCGGACCTCCATATTATCTCGACTTATGGCTGGGCTACCAATTGGACTACACTCGTAGGAGCAGGCATTGTTATGTTCTCCAAAGGGTCTTTTCTCCGAATCTTTGTCGGCCCCCACTGGCTCAGTCTCTGGCCCAGATCGACCAGATTTGCAAGCATATCTGAAACCTTCTTAGGGACCAATGTCACCTAAGTCATTCTCCAATGGGTCTCGGGCCACTGCGGCCTCCGAGAAAACAAAGCTATGGACACCGAAGCCACCCTACCTCAGACTGGTCTTGTCGATCTCTCTTCCGCTCGTTCAGCCATCCCTCGCTTCCTAAACTCAACTAACACCCTCGCTTACACCGCCGATCGACAAAGTGTCACGCACAATGCCTGTCCAGGTGACTCCATAAAATTCACCTCGAAACCTCAGTTGATCAACTGATAGTAAATTAAGAATATTTAACCAACTGATTTATATAAAGAATAAAATTAAATCATTCTAAAATAGCATAGCGGCTTTGTTTTGAATAAAACTCGTTTTCTGTATAACCAATTTTTTTACAGTGAATTTTAAAACCTAGACACATTTTGTTTTATTTTATCTTTTTACATACAAATGAAATAAAATACCATTTCTCTAATTTTTTGTTATTTTTCATTCCATTCCAATTTAATTGTAAATGTGTATACATGAGACGTCGTTAATTATCTAGAATGTAGGCATGCTTTAGTTTTCTTTTGCTTAAAACTAAAGAATTCTCTTTTTAGAACTCTGCATATGAAATAATTAATATGATCCTCTCTTTTCGTCGGAATGTAATAGATACTGATCAGTGTTACATTAATTAATATTACATCACATACGTAATAAATGATGACTGACAGCTACTACATGCGACATACGCTTGTATACCTATTTAAATCTTTGACATACAGGGCGTTATTTTATTACTCTGTTAAAAGTTATATTTTTACGGCAAACTTTTATTTCGGTCATACATTTAATATTTAACTTATTTGGGTCATATTATTTGATGCCTTTTAATATGCTTTAGAGTATAAGTCTTAGAGTATAGATCATAGAGTATATAAAGATAAACGACTCTTGTGTTTTGAATGTATATTTTAAAAGGGTACATATTAAAAATCTTCTAATTACTTGTAGATTTAATTTCATATATTTATTTTTAATTTAAACCCAAGAAAAAAAAGTACTTCTGTTCGTCTACCTCTGCTTATGAGTAGTATAATAATGTAAATACATATTGTTTTATTCGTAACTAAATAGATAAAACGGAATCTATTTATTAATAATATAAGCATAGAAAACTAAAATAGATTATGTGAATATAATATATATATACATATATGTATATATTCAAGCATATTAGAAGTTTATAATAACAATAAATGTGCATACTGTACTGGTTTGCACATTAATATATTATACAAATGGAAATGATAAACAATTACCTATAAAGAATATACATACAAAAAATATGTAATGTTATTTTTGCTATAAAAATATATAAATTACCTGTAGTCTATAGTCTTGCATTTGGAAAAACTAAATGTTCAGATTTAGTGATTACAGCAGTCATAAACGGCATTTTCAATGCTAAAACATTTGCAAGTCAGACATGAATGGCGGCAATCAATTATTTACAAAATCACAATAATAGTCATTTATTTCCCAAAAACGTATAATTTATTGAGTATTTTATTATTTAATAATTATAAAATTATATTTGTTTTATATATTGCAATATATAACTTCTAACTCTCAAAATGTAGATTTTATTTATTTTAAGTCAGACTCCCAGGGTGACCACATGTCCTCGAAATTCGCTCATATACTCGAATATACTCTAATTTTAAAATTATGCTGGAATATACTCGAATTTTTATGTTTATCCTCAAATTTTTATGTTTATCCTCGAATTTAAAAAATCTATTCATGCTATTTTTTAGTCTAGTACCTGATTTGGACACTTACAATTTTTTAAATGTAAGTATTATATAATTTAAGTAAATAATTTTATTTAATCAAACAATTTTTACATTTTATTTATTTACCCAAAAATGTTGCCTGTTGTTTTATTTAGTAACAATCAACATTTTTAATACTTTTCTAATAAAATTCAGATATTTTTGCTAAGCAGAGACCTTATGGCTGCAGGGAATTAAGCAAAATCTGGTTGAAATAAGAATGGAAGAAGAACGCGCTAATGCTGCAGTCAAAGCAGCATTCAAAAAACAAAAAGAAATCGAAAAAGGACTGTTCTAATGTACTTTTTAATCTTACTGTTCCATTACGTTCCATTACATATAACATCCCTTTCGATCTTTTACTACATGCTGTATAAATGAACTATACATTTTACCAATACACAATTTTTTACTGTAGTTAGATGTTTTTAATTTTTTGGGGGAAGTTGTGTGGATACCCTAACATATATACTCGAATATACTTTAATTTAATTTTTGATTTAGTGGGTTATTTAGTGGGTTGATACTGTTATATAAAACTCAAAAAGTGAATTAGTTCTAAACTGGGTAACAGGTTCAGAACTTGTTTGACAAATTTTGAACTTTTTAAATAATTGAGGAAAATTGATAATTATACTCATAATAATTTGGTATAGTATGATCTATTGTTTTATAAGAGTATTAAATATGCCCGTTTTTATAATTTATTACTGCAAGTTATAGATAGGCATTCAATCAAGCTATAATATTTATATATTACTCAAAAAGCAGATGCGTTCAAACTCATTAGGCCAAATTTGAACTAATTTTTTTAAAATTGACGAATAATTAATAAAATTACACTTATTTGGCATTTTCCAAAAATATAATGATTAAACAGGCATATTTATTACTCTTTAAAAGAATAAACCATAGTGTACCTAATAAATAATAAAATATTGACTATTAATAAACAATAATAATATATTAATTTCTAATAAAATGAATTAAGTATAATTTAAACAATTTCCATCAATTATTAAAAAAGTTCAAAATTGGTCCCACCTGCTCTGAACTGTTTGTTCAGTTTTGAACTATTTTAATTTTTGGGTTATATAAAAATATAATATTATTATTATAAATATTACAATTAGGCAGACAAATGATGTTTTATTTACTGGGAAGCACATATATATTTCAAAGTACCAGGTTTGAATACAGCTTTGGATTTTTAAGCAATATTTACCAGTTACCATTTTTTCAAAGTGTGATTACCTTTTAAATCAGTTCAATTGTGCATATTTGAATTAGTGACATGACAAATAATTTTATATGCTTAAGACAAAATTAAGTTAATATAAGTATTTTAAACAAATAATAAGTTTATTGAAACAGTTTTATTAACTGAAACCTGTGTTTTCAATTTACTATTTTGTTCAATTAGTATAAGCATATAACATATGTAGCAGTTATTATTATTTGTTGAAAAACAGTAAAAACTGGGTGTTTACTAGATACTATTAAATCTGTTTTCCTAAGTGCAGTCTAATGCAAAATATATTTTCTCAGAATAAATTATAAATCTGCACTCTTACTCATTGATATTTGTATATTGCTTTCATTATATTTCTATTGTCATAGTCTATGTCTCTACAACTGTCTTTTACTCTGATTTTATTTATTGTTCATTTCTAAGACAGAAAGACAATACATAATTATTACTCCCATGGTTAAACAACCTAAGTAGCAAGATTAAAGCTGCTAACTATGGTATATTTAAATGGATTACTTTATTAATCTGCGCATACAGAATAAATTAAATTCTTTAAAGGACTTTTTTCGGACCTTTGCTTATATTAGTTCTACAAATATAATATTCATACTTTTTAAATATAAATATAAAATTTATTCAAAATGAATAAGTCTACTACATGTTTCACAGTTGACCACAAGTGAATACCTGTTTGATGATTTGTGTTACTTTAATAACTCCACTACCACATGCAAATTTTAAACATACTTAAAGAAGTAAGATCAAGGTTTATATTCCTACATTCTTTTAACTTCTTGAGTAGTTTCATCATTTTTGTATATATTATATATCAAAACAACTTTTCTTGTTTTATGCATGTGTATTTATATTAAAATATAGGTTTTTCAGGATGATAATCCTGGTATAAATCTAAAAATCTAAATACTATTTACAATATAACTTTCTCTTAGCACTACATTTAAAAGTAGATATCATTTTAAAAATAGCAGTTATAGTATAGTATTAATGTATTTATTGGATGAAGATTTTAAAGTAATTTAATATTCCTAATTTGGTTGACCAGTTTTGAACTTTAAAGAGTTCAATGTTGGTTGGCTCAGTTCAAAATTGGCCAGTTTAAAATGCCCAGTTCAGAACTGGTCAGGTTCAAACTTGGTTGCAACCAATTCTATAGATGCACAACAAAGTAAGCACCAATGACACAGGCAATGAGAAACAAGTTAAAACATGATATATAGTCAGAGCAACACAACCAAAACAAAGTATTAGAAATCGATAAACTAAGAAATAATAAGACAGGGTAGCAAGAAGACAGCAAATTACCTATAGTTAGATGTATAGCAAAGACAGAGCACTAAATTTAAATAATGAGGTGATATCTACAAACTAGATAGCATAACTGAGCACATAATAACAAGTGACAAGGTAAAAAGGAACTAGGGTAGATGCCAGATTGTAGTTGTGTATAATATTGATAACTGTCCATCCATATTGATAAAAATTCTTTCCACCACTTCATGTTGAGTTGAATAATTGAAGTTAATAATATTGATAACTGTCCATCATATTGATAAAAATTCTTTCCACCACTTCATGTTGAGTTGAACCATTGAAGTTAATAATATTGATAACTGTCCATCATATTGATAAAAATTCTTTCCACCACTTCATGTTGAGTTGAATCATTGAAGTTAATAATATTGATAACTGTCCATCCATATTGATAAAAATTCTTTCCACCACTTCATGTTGAGTTGAATCATTGAAGTTTGATGCCAGTATGTTATGCTTAATGAAAGTAATATTAGGAATTTTATGATCATCACTGAAATGCAGAAACACATTGCTAGTATAGGACTATATGTGTTCACTGATCCCAGACTGACATCTACTGCTTCACACAACTACAAGGCACATTTGAATGATGACATAAACAATATTCTTTTTTAATCATAAGCCTTTCTGATCACAATACAAGTTGCAGGAAGCAGGAGACTGCATTTTATCTCTTGATCTCAATGATATGCTCAAAGTAAGTTTTGTAGAAAAGGTTGATTTAAATTTATTGTGAAAATTAGACTTATTGACAAAAAATCAATTAATGTTAGAAACCTTTGGGTAGCTTGTCTTTTCTGTCATTGAATTGTTTTATCTCCTTTTAATCTGCCATTGTTGGATTACTAATCTTTTGGGTGTCCTTGTTAATAAATTTCCCTTTTATGGCTTTGATTGCTTGAAATTTGTCCACTTAAGTGGAACAGGTTTTTGAGGGACTGAATTGCCCTGCAGAATTCCTCTCTTTGTTTTTATGAAACATGACTTGAACACCAAAGGTGTCCTTTATGAATAGGTTTAGAATAAAAAAGAGTACTACAAAAGCTGGAATTTCGTTTAGTGACTAGCATCCAAGAATAAAATCTTATTATTAATTGATGGGGTCTCAGCTATGAATTAAATGTACTTAGAGATGTATATCCTAATATACATACATATATACATACATACATCATTCAATCCCTAACACTACTTCCATCAAGCACAAAGTACAAGTTGGCATTGAACTTTAATGATTTAGTTCAACTTAATAAGGTGGAAACAATTTTTATCAATAAAATCAACCCAGTTATCAATATTATAAGCAACTAACTACAATCTCGCTTTCATCCTAGCTACTTTTTACCTTGTTATTTAGTGGTGCTGTATCTTTGCTATACATCTAGCTATAGGTATTTTGTAATGTTGTCTTCTTGCTAGCTTGTCTCATTATTTGTTAGTTTATCAATTTTTCTATATTTCTTTTTTGTTATGCTGCTCAGTCTGTATATCATGTTTTAACTCAATTCTCTTTGATGATTACTATACAATCAATATTACTAATAGATTTTATGCTATTACACTAAAATGCATTGAGTCACTTTTTGTGGGATCCTGTGTATAAATATGGGAATTCCTTCCTTGATAAAGAGTTATTAAGAAATTTATTTCATTTATTCACCTTTTTTCTTTTAATCTTATTTTACCTATAAGCTGATGGCAGACCTTAATATTAAGTAGTTTATATGTTCTATGGGGGACGAGATGACTCAGTTGGCAGAGCAGTGGATTGCAGAGGTAAAGGTCCAGGGTTCAGACCATGATTTGGCCCATGTCTATTTTCCTCATCCCTGGCTGGCAGCTGTGCCAGTGGGGTGCATAGCAGCCTGAAAGGGTTTGCTTAGTTAGAAACAGGATCTTTTTGGTGATGCTAGTGACCATGTGGCAGAAGATTTCCATTGAAGTTATACATACTAGTACTTAGTTATTGTTAATAAACCTTGGTTTATTCTGCTAGTATACAGTCACACTGCTTAAGGAATATAGGTCTTCTGCATCTATAATACTGTCTGGTTGTTATAAAAAGGGTTTTATCTAACCATTTGATAGACTATTTCTGTATTCTGCTAGTACAATTAAATTTTGACCATATAAGCATCCTTAGGTACTAATCAAATGATTATGTATTTTTTAGCATCAAATTACAATTAATTTATATTTGATTTTGAATGACAATACTCATATTGGTCATACTTATTAATACTACTGTATGTCTTTTAACCTTTTAACAATGATATTTTTACAATATTAAAAGGTTCACCTGTCCAATGGCTTTAAAAAGTTTGAATTGAAAGTGGGCACACATTGTGTTTAGTTCTGCCCTACTTTTAATGATGCAAAGAACATTAAAAAAGAAATGATTGTTATAATGGAGTCAAGGTCATTACTGTAACATAACTGATAATGTAAAATTGAATTAAATAAATCTATATGCTGTGATAATTGGAAATTAACCTTACATATCCATTTCAATTACTGAACTTACATATAATTATTTAGTTTAATTTAATTTGATTTTAATGATAATATTTCTTAATTACAAATTAAAATTGGTTTTCTCCTTTGTTATTTTACATATTTGTGTCACCAGAGATATGATCTTGACAATGATTCTGTTGAAAGTTGTTCTTTGCTTCACTAAATGTATGGTAAACTAAATCTGTGCCTGAAAGTTTGTTCAATAGTGTTTCCTTATTGGCTATTGCTATTTAGATGCCAAGTGCTATTCATATTATGCATACACTATAGGGTGATTTAAATAAAAAACTAGTTTTTTAACCAAAGCTTTATTAAAAATGTTTTATTTTATTTGCAAGAAGTATGTTAAATGCATTTGTCACAGTTAGATATAGGCACCCACAGCTTAAGTTATTTGTTCACAGGCACTTTTGAGTTGCCTCTGCATGTTCAATTTCATTATTATCATGCATGCAGATTTTATTAAATCACTCGATATATTGCTAAGAGTAGACTACACTGCTGACGAAAATGCAAAGAAAACACATTAAAAACTGTTATAACAAAATAACTTAATAATAACATAATAAATAGTCTACTTCACAATTGCTTTAGATTAGGTTTGGTTTACAGTTTGCATTCATTATTTTTGAATCCCCAGGCATTCTCAGTAGACCAATAAAATCTCTTAAATAAGTTGATGAAATATTCTACCATAATCCAAGCAAAGGTGTGATGTAGCATTGTAAACCAATTAGAATTCTAAATTTCCACCAGCATATGCTGTGACTCATCCGAATTTCACTCTAGCTGAAGTTTAATTTAGTCATAACACTTTTACTGTGCAACTTTGCATTCCCTATACTTTAACTAAGGTGTCATTTTTAATAACCTACTGGCTCGACTTTTTAAAGCTAAATTGATTTGGATTATGGAGATAGTTGTATGGGGTGGCCAGGATTATTTAAATTTTGAATGCATTACAAGTGTGTTTAAAAGCTAATTATGCAAGTTACTTTCACCCTTGTGGCTATTTATTCATGCTGAATTGCATTAAATATATTGATTGGAGTCTACTTTTAATGACCATTCATTGTGGTGGTATGCTGTAAATATTGCAAGACCTAGTTTTGACTAACTTAATTGTCCCAGATGCAGTAGTGCAAAACACAGAATATGTTGCCCCTTATTTACAAGCAAATATTGGAAGAGGACAGTGAATGGAAAAGACAAGAATCGACTTTTAAGCTACACAAACAGCATTTCAAAATGCATAGTTTTAGTTAGTTGGGTAGTCATTGACTAATGAAATAGATGCTCAAATTTTAATGTACTCTTCTAATCATCAAAAAGTATTCATTTTGGGAGGCGAGTACATTCACTCCATGTTACTTATCCTGTAATAAAGTCCTTTCTTCCAATCCTTTAATTGGCCAATTGTATCTCGACCTTGTTGTTTGTGCAACTTAGACTAATCATGTAGCTTAAACCATAGAGTAATTATATACAGAGTGTTGACTCTTATCGATTTCATATACATCGCGCTGTAAATCGTCGTATATAAAAAATCGTTTTATTTTAATAAATTTTATGT
>JAYRBW010051791.1:0-11156 GCA_036023295.1 Invenusta paracnida
TCAAGGTGAGTCTCTTAAACTCGTTAAACAACTGACCACTAAATTAAGAAAGACAAGACAATTCAGTGATGAAATTCAGTCTTTTTTCTCAACACTTCACTTTTATAGCCCAAAAGTATATTTTTATTTTAGGAAATACTTTAATCTACCGCATCCTTCATCATTAAGAAAATGTTACTCAAATTTTGATTGTATACCAGGTTTCTGTGAACAGGCATTTGAAGAATTATCTAATAGATGAAAAGGGGTAAACACTTCAGTTAATTACAAGTACTGCAACATAGTCCCTGACGAAATGTCAATAAAAAATGGTGGAATGGGATAAGTCTAAGGGTCTTTTTTTGGCTTTGGATACGTTGATAGAGGACAAGGCAAAGATTTCGATGAGGAAGAGGCAACATCAGCACTCGTTATCATGGCTGTTGGTCTTAAAAGCTATTGGAAACTTTCTATTGGATATTTCCTCGTTAAAAGTGTCGATATAGTAATTATTTATCTTCTCTACTTACCGAGACAATTGAACCACTGTATTCCTCCGGTGTTATCGCCACATCTGATGTTATTACATGTGATGGAACTATCGTTGCATTTGAATAATGTATGGATAATATATACATATAATACATATAAATATATACATCTGTATATAAATAACAGATTTTATTTAATGGAGCATGACATATTAATAAATTATATGCGCAAAACTTATTTCATTTGGTAGCATTATAAATAGTGGAAAATAAATAAATAATTGGCGCATTCGGAAATTATAGCAGAAAATAAGCTATATTTACATATAATACTTATGTTTACTATATATTTCACAAAATATAAATACTACAATTATTATATATAATAAATATATACTATAACATGTTAATTTTAATTGCATACTAAAATTAATATATACTATGATTATTACATTGAAGTTAAACATATTTTTAAAGAGTTGACATATTTTACGTTTATTTCAATTCTTTTATGATATGAGCCAACACACTTTTTGCCATTTTGGCTAATAATAATTATGTATTATTGTGACATTATGTACACATAGGTATGTAACATTATGTGATGCGACATTATGTGTACATAATGTCACTTATATGTGTAAAATGCCTGAATTTCATAACTATATTAGAGTGAATTTCGTTTTAGACCCTTTCGACTGCCATATAGATCAGAGCTGTATCAAATAAAAATGTCACTAGAATCGTAAAACGAGTGGATATACCATCTAAGTACAGTTATACATTATTAGTGTATTGTAGATGAGTAAAGTATTTAGTTACATACATAGACATAAATAAAACTCCATGTACCAATATATAATCAACAAAGTTAAACTGGCAGATTACACATCTACATATATATACAGTATACAATTCAATATATTAAATTGTATTTTAAATACAATAAGAGTACACTAGAAAAATAGAAAAATAAGACAATTAAAAAATAACTATTCACAGGTAATACACGAATAAAATACTAACAAATAAATATACGAATAAGAGTACCTACAAGTAATGCCACAAGAAATATATTTTTTAACAGTTAAAGTTGTCATTAACAGTCACATACCTCGTCATTTAAATTCATCGTACCAGAAAAAGCGTCTGAAGCACAGTCATCGTATTCTGAGCAACAGATTTTACGTCGTTATTTCTTTTCATTCATGGTGAACTTTTTCTCTTTTATTAGGATGGCCTCCGCGAACTTTCTGTCGAATTGCTGCGCTCCTTTGTAAAGTATATTTAGGCTTTCTTGTTGTATTCAGGTTATGCAATAGTGAGTCGCTATTGCCGTAGATCCTCTCTCATGTTCATACCACCATTGTTGCAAGTGTCGCCAAATGTATCCGACAAAGTGACCTTGACAGTTCTGCCATGTAATGCGGTTCATAACGTTGGATTTGGGCATTTTCTAAAATTTGGCCTTGTTTTTGCACACCATTCCTAGCTTATCTGTTCGTACCTCAGTGCGCACTTCAACATCTTTTTCACTGGCAATATTTCTTCAATACATCATCTGTGCTCCTGTCTACCCATAGTAGTGGTAGTATTGCGGATGTATCGCATATTATACTTTCGTATCGTTGATTCCTTCTATCCAACATTTTTTTGTATTGGCGATTAATTTATTGATGAGCTTATTTGGCCATTGATTTTTGTATAGAATTTTCTTCACTTTCTTTAATTCATCTCGTTTTCGTACTTCGTCTGAAGGTAATAGCAGTACTACTCGTCTGAAGGTAATAGCAGTACTACTCGTCTGAAGATAATAGCAGTACTACTCGTCTGAAGGTAATAGCAGTACTACTCGTCTGAAGGTAATAGTAGCACTACTCGTCTGAAGGTAATAGCAGTACTACTCGTCTGAAGGTAATAGTAGTACTACTCGTCTGAAGGTAATAGCAGTACTACTCGTCTGAAGGTACTAGTAGCACTACTCGTCTGAAGGTAATAGTAGCACTACTCGTCTGAAGGTACTAGTAGCACTACTCGTTTGATAATCGCGCTGCCTTCTTATGTTTCCGTGGTGCATCTGTTAAATAGTTCATTATTTATTTGGTGGAATTAGATTTGTGGTTAAGGTAGATTCGTCTTAGGTAGTTAATGAATGTAGGTAGCTAAATTAGTTAAGGTAGATTCATCTTCATTCAGTTCAGGTTTAAATTTTCTATAAAAAATTCAATTTTTGTGTGTATTCTGTTAAGTTTTTCTTGAATTCCTAATATTTTATCTTCATTAGCCCGTCTATGAGGTATCGTCTATGTAAATACAGCTCTGAAGATAGATATATTGTGTATACATAAATGTTTATCTAAATATACGTCTATTTTATATCCAATGAATAGCTTTAAATGTGCATTATTTATTACGGCTGGAAGCAATGTAATATATACTATAATGTATTTAGTAAATTTTACTGAATCATTTAAAACAGTAGCAATTTTAATAAGTCAAAATAATATAAATTTTTAATTTTAAATATAGATTTCTTATGTATTTGTATAAAAAGTTTACACTGAATATATAAATTAAGTTAAATAAATGAAATAAAGAAATAAGTAAAAATAAGATGAAATAAAATTAAATAAAATTACTCGATTGTCAATATTTATTATCACGTAGGCAATTTATTGAGTTAACTTGATATAATACACTGTCCCATAATTCATTCACTCGTTTTCATGATTCTGGAGTGGAGCTAAGAAAATTTGAAAGAAAATAAACTTTGTAGCTGTTGACTTTTGTTTTTTTGTCACTTTATTTTATTTTATTATACATTTGCTACTAAATGAGAACTATATTACTAAATAAATTTGATTTTATAACAGCAGCGTTTTAATTTGATTTTAATTTAAAATTTCTTTAGATATTTAATTGGTAGCCTATAGACAAAAATTTAAGATTATTTTTACTTGACTTCAATATTCTAACTTCTATGAATTAGATTTAGTTTCTAATATAAAAGCAAAAATAAATAAAACTTTACACTCATCCTTGTAGATAGTATAAGCGATTTGCTAAATATTGCTATTTACAATATTTAATTTTTTATAAATATGTATAGGTAGAAAAATTCGAAACATGTAATAATTTATATTTATAAATATGTTAATTAAATGTAGAAAAGAATAGGAAAATTATTTCAATTTTATTTTAAGTTATCAATCGTACGTGTTTCTATTTATTCATTAACTATATATATACAATAACATTAATTATGAATAACATTTTCCTTCGACTATAATTTTCCTAACGCTATATTATTAAATTAACTTTGAAGCATTTTTTTTCCATTCTTCCAAGTAAAAGTAATTTAAAATTGACCAATTTTAAAACTTTTAAATTCATATAAATGGGTACAATTGACCCATTTAATAATAATTTATAATTTTTTGGAAATGAATTTTCTCACAAATGTATATCTTCGTTGAAAATATGGTTGCTGAAATCATTGGTTTAAATTTTGATTTGTTTATATTTCTTGAAATTTAGTGATTTATTCTAGTTTACTTATCGTTTTTTCAGATGTTGGAATACTACATTATATGGAGTTTATATTCTTACTACTAGTATATTACTAGTAGTGTATTCAAATATAATACAATTTTTAGTATAAATGAGAGGAGATGCTACAAGCTACTTGCCTAATAAATTCAATAAATGAATTAAATGATGAATTTACAATTTACAATTTAATAATTTGTTAAATATATAACATGAACAAAATTATTTTTTAGTATATCATTTTACATTGCATTAGCGATAACATAATAGTACTCAAAATGTTAAATAATAAAATTACTGTTTTATACGGTATTTGTTAATAAAATATTTCAAACAATTTTTAAATAATATAACTTTCAATTTATAAATACAATATATCAATCGAATGATATGGAAAGAAATAATAAAATAAAATAAAATATATTTCCTGAAAGCAAAATTAAATACATAAACTTTTCATATTTATATATATATATTTCAAAATATATCTGTTCTTTTTTTATATAAAACTAGTTGATAATTAACTATTTTCCAAATTCTAAATTCTACATATATTCTAAATTCGTATAACTATGAATTGAATATAATTGACTACTTTTTTTATGAAAGCACTAAAGCTTTTGTTCATTGAAATAATTAAAATTCGTTAAAAAAATGTCGCTACAATCATTGATTTCAATCTTAATCTTATATACTATTCTCGGAGTTATATTCCAATTGATTCCAAGTGCGCAAAACTAAACTTTTCTGTTTGTCAGATTTTCTATCCACAAAAGTAATAAAGAAACTTTAAATTGACAAGCAGATTTTAACTTTTCTGTCGATGAAGGAAAGACATTTTTGTTAATGTTATTAGACACAAACACCTAAAAGTACACCGTTTTTTAATTACTGCTTGGTGACTATATTGGAATATACAAGAGGAAAGAATACATTTTGTTTTTCATAGTTTATAAATGTGCAAAATTAAAAAAGTAGGGTAGCGTATTTTATTGACGATTTTTTCAAGATACTGTATCTATGAAATAATTTAATCTTAATTTATTTGAAACATTGTAAAATTTAACAAAACTCATTAACGTAATCAATTAATTAGCTGTGTTAGTTTCAGACAGTTTTGATATTATTTAAATGCCGTATGCAAAAAAGTCAACACAATTTTTATAAAAACATTTATGTAGAACATTTGTATTTTTTTAAACAGATATAAATTTTGTAAATATACATTTAATAAAAAATATTATGAAAATGTATTCAATAAAATGTCTATAATTAAAAAATAAATTCTACACTACCTATATGTAATGTAGTATACCTACATACATAGCAACAACTAAAATATCTATACATTATTAAATTCAAACTGTTATATTTTAATAGAAATTTAGAAAATTAAATTTATTATTTCACAATATATGAACAAATTTTATTCAGTGTTAGCAAAGTTTTCCTTAGATATTCTCTACTTCAAGATCTATAGTGTGCTACAGATAATATCTTTTTATTATCGATTTTATTCTGACAAAATAATCAAAAGTATAGTGTGCCATTGGTGGTACTCTCTACAAAAGAACGATTAACTAAATGCTATTAAAAGAAAATTAAGTTTTATTATACATTGTATACTATAGTTAGTATTATATTCTTGTTTCGCTAGTGCTAATATAACATCAAATAGCACCATTGCCTAATTAACGTCATCTATTGACATCTATTGTTGAAAACAAATTAAGATACAGAGTGTATATTAGAAATAAAAAAGGATAAGGCGATAAGATAAAATGATAATGATGATTTTACATAAGCTATTTAAAAATCATGATTTGCATTAATTGAGTCATTTTAATTGTATGCATATTTGTACAGAAAATAGATATTCCTTCAACAAATAAGTCAGAAATTGTTATGTTAATCAAAAAATTGATTTTTAAAAGCTTATAAAATATAATAAAATATGTGCCGATCGATGCATACCCAAATGTCAGGCGCATTTTGCGCTCTATGAAGCTTATACGTCACGTGTATTGTATTGAATAGAGGTCCTCACGATTACAGCACGAACACTGTAAACCGCTTCTAGATAGGTTCTAGCGATGAAATATAATTTAAACTCTCGCTTTTGAGAGTATACCTACCTACATTTAATTGACTGTTGGTGTATCCGGTGCAGACAAATAACTTATTTTAGAATTGTTTTGTGTAAATTTAATAGTTTTTTAATAAATATTTAAGTTTAAATTTTAAAGAGAAACACTGTTTAGGTAATTTATATTATTTTAATAAAAAATTCTGAACTGTTTTTGTTATTAACTAAATTATTTATTTAAAATAGTTAAATTATACATATTTATACTATTAGTGGTTTTTTTAGTAAATAATAAGTTTTTAGCACTTGTCTTAGTATAAAAATGGCAATGTAAAAAAATTATACTTACATTAAAAAATATTTTAAAATTTTATTAGGTAAAATTTTAATGCATGCTTTTATTATATATTAAAATGTCTATCAGTTTTATACATATTCCATAGATAATATTACAAACAATTTAATTTATTTCTATTAAAAAATTTATAACAATACAAAAATCAAATTTTAAATTTGAACGGAACAGAATAGATTCACGACACGAGGCACTTTTGTCTTGATATATAGTGTGATAAAATTGTCTATGTTAATTTTTAAACATCTACGCGCACAGTGAAGTCTCAATTTCCACAGAAGATACAACTTTGAGAAGTGTTTACTGTCAATATTGAATCTGTATACAGAAACCCACTCCCCCAAATATAATAGTAACCCTCCTTCACAGTCAAACATGTAGGAAATACAGTGAGGAGAATTGAGGTTAGAATTGCATTTTCATTTTATAAAAATTCCAGCAAAAAATAGTCATATTACTCTTATGTTATACCATAGCTATGTTTACTTTATAATTAAATTGATACAAAATATTAAAACTTTGAGTTATACGAGTTTTTATCAGTTAGTCAGAATTACAAACGCAAGTTTATCTTAAAGTTATATATTTAGGTAAAATGTAGAATGGTAAATGGTAAAAACATCAGTTAACGACAAACATCCTAAAAGAAGTTTCGCTCCTATATAATATACCTGTCGACACATAAGGAAGTCTGAAAAGTTAACTGGATATATAGCTCGCTTCTAATATTTCGTTGGCGCCGTATGTTGGAGATTAAAGAAACTAACGAATGAAAAGGGTAGAAAGAGACGATAGGAGTGTAGCAGAGAATTGGATCAGCTGGAATTAGACGATAGAAAAAAATAGGGCGGAGAGAAGCGTACGATTGTGTAGCAAGAAGGAAGACAAGACTAACTTACTAGAACAGACTGAATTTTCTAAAGTAAGGATCTAGAGACTCACGGCTTACAAGCAGGAAGGAAGGAGGGAAGGAGGTGAAGTGAGGAGATAGCGAAAAAGAGACAAAACGGATGAGCAAACAGTTTGAGTTTAGGAAAGAGGATCAGTAGAACACTCAAGAGAATCCCCAGACAATGAAGATGATCATAATCTGACTGGAAAGTTTTTCGCCATCTTTTTTTTCCCCTCCTTTTCTTATGATAGTGTTTATTCTCGATTATATTAATTGTGAAATTTTTTACTGACCTTCCTCAAAGAAAAAGACCAACATTGACTTCCAAATTTTGTGGATAATTTAATTGTGGATTTGTCTACATATTCTGGAGCCTGAACCTCATCAGCTATTTACCTACGTTTCTATTATGGCCCAGCGTAAGAAGGGAATGAACCTGGAGCTCTGCACTCCGATTGGGATGCTTCCCGGGCTTCAGAGATCTCCTGACCCCACTGCAATTCCCAACATAACCGGCCTCTTGGCATCCATTGCGGGTATAAAGACCATATCTACATCATCCTCGGCCAGTTCGGCAGGGATGGTTAGCAATAGCTTCGATAACAACGACCCCTTCATGTTGAGTGACTCGCCATCCACGTCTGCATCTCCTGGCACTCCAAATTACCTGGGTAAAGGGCCTAAATGAACGAATTAGGAAAGGAAAGATTAGCACGAATTAATCTTTATCAATAATATATTTTTAAATAAAACACTTATAGTATATACAGTACATATTATACTGTACATCTACAGTTTAAAAAAATTAACCTCGTAAATTTAGAAAGACATAGTAATGGAGCTTTTTGATTTTTTAATAATGTTTTTTAGCAATATAATTAACTTACATATGTATGTCTACATAACATAGCATTTCTATAATTGAGTGTACATGCAATTATCTAAAAAAATATGGTGTTTCAACCTTTGATTCATAATTCATTTAATCATAACTTATATTCAAATATCAACATAAACAGTACATGCCAGATTAGGCAAGTATTCACAAATGTTAGTACCTTTTTATTCACGTATAATACTACGCAAAATACCTGTATGAATAACATTTTATATAAGCAAAACTTTACAAGTATTTAAATTTTTTTCATGTTGGGAATAGATACCGATATAATAAAAAAAGTTTCATAGATTTTTGCATTTAACGTCAATAATTGTATACAACACCATTATTACTCTGTGATATAACACATAAAACAACATCAAAATATTTATTAAATGTAAATTTTTAAATTCTTAATCAATCTTATTTTTAATAAATTACATGTTTTAACTATTGAAGATGGTTAATATTGAAATATTTATAATTACCCCTATTCCTGACCATTCAATTGAATAAAGAATTTATTTTAAATTATTTGCTCTAATTACTGTTTATTAGGAGTAAATTAATAACAAATAAAATAAGATCTTTTTTTAATTAAGAAAATTCAATTGTATATTTATACGAACAAAACTATTTATAAAAAATGATTCAGAAATACACAATTCCTATACATTTATTTTGATTCAAAATATTGCTGCTTTTGTAAATGCAACTCTGTAAATGCAGATTTGAATTTGAAGGAGAAAAAAATAAACAAAAAGTTGCAGCCAGAATACACTAAAGTAATAGTCACATATACATATATAGTCATCATGGCTATAAACATGTAAACTTTTCAGTGTCTAAGTTTAGAAAAACTTAAAAAATTGAATGATATTAATGAATGCTATTGTAATAACAATATTCAATTATTCATTAAATCTAGAATATTGATATTGATATTTATTTGGTATCCTTTATTTGAGATGTATCTCGTTTTTGAATATAAATTTAAAATATTGATATATTTCATAATAATGTAATCATTTCATCATACTAAAAATTTTTCCCTAACTAATCAGTGACCTCCCATACATACATATACCATTAAGAATTAAATTACTATTATGTTATTATTAACAGTTTAAACACAAAATCTCTACAGGGTGCATTTTAAGTGTATAATAAAAAAACTGGAACATGCTAAGTAAACTGAGTGTTAACGAGTAAAAATAAATAGTTTTAAGGAACATTTAAAGGCGTAAAAGTTCTTAATATTCCTAATGTTATTAGGTAAGGTATTCCATGAATGTGGAGCAGACAACAAGAGCACCATGCAGAGTTGAATGCGAAAATGGACACTAGAGGGTTATGACAGATAGAGATTTTAAGTCAAAATGAGATAATGAGGAAAAAGACGGTTTGGGAAGTTCTTTCAGATAAAGATCTTTGATGCATTAAATATATTTATAAGCATATAAATAATATATAATGACTACATTAATAGAAATGTATATTTTCCATCTAATTCAAACCTCGAAATACATGTATATATATATATGTATTAACACGTATATACATGTATACGTAACTTTTTCGTAATTATAGTAAGACGCTTATTTGTTAATCTTAATAGCGCTTAATACTTGATGCATATATGTATAATAGATTCTATACAGTCTTATATCTTTTCTCTCTCTTTCTTACATTGACACAGAGCGCGACGATTCACGGCCCCGTAGTCGGGAAGTTGGACTTCAACAGAAAGTTGAGAAGAGGAACTCAGCAGCTGGGGTCAGTAAAGCAGGCATCGTACCACCGGCCTGCATTTCTCTTCCAAATAATATTATTCTTTTTTGAGTCGATGAACCGTCCTTTTAGTTAAATTATTTTATTTCTAAAATTGTCAAGTGGTTTATCGACTCATTCACTTACAGTGTTCAGTACTGTTTTTATTTATTCATTATTCTTATTTCTATTATCCTTTAATATTATTAGCCAATATCTATGGAAATGTTGAACTAACTTGTATTCTATCCCAGATTACTAAATTTAACAGTCGTAACATTTGTTACAGATAGTTTATGCAAATATTATTTATGGCTTAGGTTATTTTTTATTGGTAATCTTAAAATGGATACTTAAACTTTAGTCAATTAAAATATATAAAATACAGCTGATGAGATCAAATAAAGTCGAAACCGGTTCTATTCTATCTTTCCCAGTGTTTGAAGTGATTGATGATCTTTCTAATATCTAGTAATAATAAAAATATAATTGAGGAATACTGAATGGTTTAATTAAATGATGAAAAAAGAAATAAACATTTTCATATATATTTGAAACCTTTTCTAATAAACAAATATATTTCGTCAGGTTATTGTAAAATGAGTACGAATTATAAAATAAAACAAGAAAACAAAATTATACAGCGTTGGAATAAGAATAATCTAAAAAATTGTATCCAAGACAAAATGAATATAGTTTAAATATTTATGAAATAGTCAAAAATTGATTATCAAGTTGACCATATAAGAAAGACTGAGTCAATTTATTTTGAAGAGCACCTAAAAATAGAAGATTAGAATGTGTAGAATTATTTGCTAATATTTTAAGATTGAAGAATTTATAAGAATTAGAAAAGAATTGCAGAAAATAATATTGTCACCAATAGTGCTCTTAAATATGTGACCATTCGTCTTTTTGGTTGTTTAACTATATTTTAATTCGTATGCGTACATTTTACAATTAATTTCCTTATGAATAATATTTGTATATTTGAAAACATTCGAAAATAAGTGATTATTTTCAAATTCAATTATAAGTTTCTAATAAAGACATCTAAATTATATTGTACCTAATTATTATAGTTTATAATCTCAAAAAGTCAGGCATCAATGTAAAACATAATCTTGAAATTTAATCAAAAATCAATGGAATTT
>JAYRBW010051802.1:0-11153 GCA_036023295.1 Invenusta paracnida
AACCTGCACAGTTCCTACAATCTACATTTCTTCTACACAGCCTCCTTCTTAGCATCAGACTTGATTTTCTCACACTTGATTTTTAATTACACTGATGAACAGTTCGTTCCATTAACTGCATTGAATACAGTTGTGAAATTATCTCATGCTGCTGTTCGAACTTGATCATCAGAGTGAATTGTTTGTATTTATAAGGTCTTCATTAGATGTGCATAGATTAATCAGCTACAGTTTGTGTGCAGTAGTGTGTACAGTATTGTAAAACAAACCTTTGGTTGATGGAATTCTCGGCCAATAGAAAAATACTTCAAACAATTCATTCACAAATTTAACATGCTGTCCTCTACTAGATATTACTCCGTAGGTGTTACCTACTTTTGATTTCTGAATACAACAAAGCAAGCTTACACCCAGTGGGAGTTAAATATTAGGCATTACCTAGTTTTAGGTGTCACCTCTACCTGAATACAGCCTCAGGACAACTACACCATGCTCCTACTTCCTAATCTGACTGGTTAACTCATAGCCAATGATTCAAAATTCTTTTATCTAGCCATGATCAAACACCTATTGTTATGGGAGGTACACCACTTTAGTGGAAATATACTACATGTATCAATTATAGGGCATTGTAAAATCACTGGCCATGCTTTATCTTATTACATTGTCAAATAAATCTTACAAAAATAATAATGGACTTAATATAAGAATAAGGCTGTAACTGATATTAGCTTCCAATGCAATGATGTCAAAAAGATTCTCCATTCTGGGTCATTATCATTTAAGGTGTAAAATCATCTTCACCAATATGCATTGTATTTAAAAACTAATATAATATTATATAGTATTTTATACTTATATACAGACTAGATTGTTTATAGACTTTGCTAGACTTTTTGTTTAAAATAGATCATTCTACTTCTCTTCTATACTTACTATAAGTCTGATACTGTTTCCAGAATAATAATACTTTATAATTGACACTTATTTACTATAAATGTCCATCTTTCTTGCATTTTGTAAACATTGAATATATTTTCTGTATGAAGTTGACTATAATCTAATTAGCTAGGTGAATATGATCTGGTTGGTTAGGTCAAAATTGAAATAT
The DNA here is from genome assembly GCA_036023295.1 of Invenusta paracnida. Taxonomy (NCBI): domain Eukaryota; kingdom Metazoa; phylum Platyhelminthes; order Proseriata; family Coelogynoporidae; genus Invenusta; species Invenusta paracnida. Next base: position 1,112 of record JAYRBW010051802.1, read on the forward strand.
GTACAGTTGCTTTACTAACCTATTACTAATGCTATTACTTTTGGACATTCTGTATATAGTTTTTCAATAATATTATTATTTAAAAATTGTGCTCGAATATTTTGGATCATTTAAATCCTTCATTAGATACTTCTAATTTCCTTTTAACCTTTTAATAACTGTATTGCAATCTCAAAAAGTTCACCCGCACAAAAGCTATATAAAAATTTGAAATCGAATTTTGTAAGTTAGTGTATTTTTTTATCTATTGATATTTAGTAGTTATTCTGCATTCCTAATGCATACATAGTCTAAGTTGGTGTGTCCATAGCATTAAGGTATTATAATAATATGTAATGCAGTATGTATACCTACATAGAATAAGCTTATTTAGCATAACACTGCATGCACAAACATATCTAATATAAAATTATACAATAAAAGCTGCATGCAACTATTACTTGTATAATTAGCTGAATATATTATGTGCAATAGTTAAGATATTTATTTTATAAGTTGAACACCATAAGCAACGTATAAATTATTTACCAGACTTGATAGTGATCATATACATTGTATTCTACATCTAGTGCAATATCTATGACAATTATTTGTAAATAAAATAACAAATTTGATGAACATCACTTTTTCTTACAAATATCTAATATGACTTAGATGAGCACATAATTATGAGTTTATTTCTTGAATTAGATTATATATCCCGAATATCATTTTTGAAATATAGGAACCCTATTAATGTCAGTACCTATGTATAATAATAATACTTTGATCACCCTGTCACTCTATTTCGCTGTCTCTGTTTTCCGTCTACATGTACCTGGTAGTTACTCTTTAATTGAATGTGTAACATGCTCAGTCTATATAGACTATCGTATTAAAAACAGAGCACAACAGAGAAGATTAATTTTGACAGCGACAGACCACCAGTAAATGTACAGAAATAGATTATATATATTTCATTACTATAATAAGCTAAAATATTACTAAAATGTGAAAACATATTGCATCATTCTATTCGAGGTCTGTTTCTTTTCTTTTCAATATTACCGTGTTTATAACATTCTCATAACAGTGACAAGCATGATCTATAGGCTATTTATAGGAGAACAAAGAAACAGTACAAAGAACAGTGCAGCATAATTATAAGGCTGGTTGTGACATTGACAGACGATCTTGAAATTATAGAAAATGAATATTTTATTATAAGTTAATATCACTAAAATGTTATATTAGTTATAAAAGATATTAGTTATGTATATATTAGAGATACATAGTTATAATACTAAAATAATAAAGCCAGTCCTGACTATATGTATAATGTACAATAATAAAATTATGCTACTTACTAATATGTAATAAGACAATAAATGTACAATTTGTAAAATGTAATAATTATAAATACAAAAGTGGATAATTATATGTCGGTACCAGAAATGTAGATACTAGATATACGAGTAGGTATTACAAATAAGCTATGTAGTGTAAATGGTAAATAATATAATAGGTAGGTATATATAATAATTGTACAATACCTACAAGAAACCAAATATAGCGCAGAGGAAAAGAAATTAACCAAATAGGAAAATAATTTGTGAGTGAGTAAAGCGAGTGAACTAAATGAACATAACTAATTAACAGTTAGAAAACAACCGATAACAGTGCAAATGCAGGCAAACCAATCAAATTATTCTAAAAGCGCGCTTGTCCATCTCCAAGTCTGTCTCGACCAATAGATTTTCAAACTTCTTTTATGTGTTCTCTGTCCAACGGTTTGATAACTGAGTCAGGTGAACCTCACTAAACGGTATACTTTTACATTTTTTCTGTGCATTTCAGTTGAAACTATTTTTAGAAATGTATTTAATTCTATGTTAAAAGAATATCTCAAACCTTGAGATGCCCGTCAGGTAAAGACACTTTCAAATTATCTCAAACGTTGAGATGCCTATTGGGAAAAGGTTAAACTATATATTATTACTATACTGAAAATATGGCTTTAATTAATAGAATCTGTTTAGACTTTAACATAAAAATAAATATATTTATAATGTTATCAAATTGATAAGTTTATAATTTTCTGTACACTTATTTATTATTAAATAATATACATTCAATTGCAAAACACTCATTTGATTTGTATCACTCAATTGTAAACAAAGTTTGTAAATATTAGTGAATTGATATTTGAAAAGTTAAATGAAATTGCTGAACTGTTATACATAACTACAAAAGTGTATATTTTCCCAGAGATAGAAAAATGACTTACTGGGTTACTTTGCCTCATTTGACTGTGATTTTGAATCATTGTCCTCTTAGCCACAAACCAATTAAATCAAAATTATTAATTACGGTCTTTAATTATAAAATTGTAGAACATTTCAATGGCTTTCAATAATTTAAATATAATGGTTAGATTCACTAATAGCCTCATAGCTCTGCTTTAAAGAAAGAATGATCAAAATCTTCTCACAATCTTTTGGCAAAAGGCATGCAATGAAATACTGGTTTCTATTAATGACATCTTAGTGAATATGTATTACTGGAATTATTTAAGAAATTTTATGAAAATAATGTTAGAACAGTTAATGCTATCTGATATATTTGTAATTAATATATACTAATTATAGTCTATAATCAGAAGTCGTGTATGGGAAAGATAGTGCGTATATTGTGGTGTGTATAACAACAATAGGTTGGGTGTTTAATGAATACAGAATAGAGCATTATATGAGCATAGCACACAGAGGGCACAGAGGGGAGAGAGAGATATATAGTCAAGAGTTCTAATTGGACGATGGGTGTAGAATAGGATGTAGAGCAGGATACATCATCACCTCCCTCCTAATAGAATTGAACTGGCTGTCCGTAGCGCGTAGGGGGGAGTCCACGACTCTGGCGCGCCGATCTTCTTGGAGGCCTGCGAGGTCTTCTCGGCTCGGTTTGTACTTCAACGTAGTCGGGCGGAGGGATGCGGACGAGGACCAGCTTCCGTGCGTTCCATACCAGTTTGTTGTCCAGTTTATAGGTGAAGTTTCCGAGGACTTGTATTATTCGATGAGGCGCGGAGAAAGGAGAGCGGCCTTTAGGTGTGTGCGGTAGTCGGGTGCGTACCAAATCTCCAACTCGGTACGGTCCTCGAAAATGTGGGAGAGCCTGTTGTTTCGTCTCGGGGTTGTGTCCTCCGTTGTCGTCGGGTGCGTTGCTGTCAGGTGCATTGTTGTCCGGTAGTGATTTCGGACGGATCGCCGGCACGTAATTTGTTCGCATATCGTGGTAGAACATTAACGCGGCGGGACTTTTTCCTGTCGGGTTGGGGCTGGTGGCGCGGAAATTGAAGAGGAGTTCTTGGATTCCCGTTTCAAATTTCTTGCCGGCTGCAGCGAAAGTTTGTACTCCATGTTTGATGTATCTGTTGAATACTTCAACTAATCCGTTCTGCTGTGGAGTGTAGAGTGCTGTTTTCTCGTGTTTTATGTCGCGAGAATTGAAAAACGATGTTATTTCCTCGGATATGAATTGTTTTCCGTTGTCCGAGATTATGATATCAGGATTTCCTATGCGGGCGAATACTTCAGTTAACCAAGTGATTATTCGGCTTGATGTAATGTCTCCAGATAAGAGTAGTTCGGGGAATTTAGTCGTATAGTCGATGACGACTGTGATGAATCGCTGGTGTCTCGGAGCGTTGTCAAAAGGTCCAGTGATATCCATAGCGATTTTTGACCAGTTCTTATCGGGTATTTGAGAGGGTGTCGGCGGTATTCTCACTTGTTTATGAGCCTTAGAACTGTCTTGGCATGGTAGACAGTAACGGACATGTTCTTCTATTTGCCGATCTATTCCAGGCCACCAATAGGAGATACGAAGCTGGCGTTTCATGCGGACGATGCCAGGATGGCCTTCGTGAGCTGCGCTGAGGATATTATTTCTGAATGCGATGGGGATCACGAAGCGTTTCTCGTTTCTGACCACTAGGTTGTTTTCGACTGATAGTTCGTCTTTAATGCTAAGATACGGAAGCAGTTCGCGAGGGATATGCTTTCTAGGTGGCCAATCTGATGAGATGTATCGTTTGATGGTTCGGAGTTCTTCGTCGTTGTCCGAATATGCCTGGATTTCCGATAATGAAATTTGAGACGTCGATATTGCTGCGATTGAGGCTTGCATATCAGGTTCGTCGTCTGGAAGAGCTGGGCTTGTTGACTGAAGCGGTAAGCGTGATAGAGCGTCGGCCATGTAATTAGTCGAACCCTTGATATATTCAACTGTGTAATGAAAGGGTGATAGGCGTTCTAACCATCTTTCAAACTTAGCTGATTTCCGTGTTGTAGACGTCTGCTGTAGTAAACTGCGTAAACAGGCGTGGTCACTGCGCAAGATGAACTGACGGCCGTATAGATATTTCTGCCAGTGTTCTATAGCCCATACGCATGCTAGTGCTTCTTTCTCGTTAGTTGCGTAGTTACGTTCCCTCTGGACTAGTGTATGTGAAGCAAATTGGATTGGAGTCTCTTCACCTTTGTGTATTTGAGATAATTGTGCTCCTAATCCCACGTCGCTTGCGTCAGTAGTCACTATAGTGGGGGCGTTGGGATCAAATATTGCCAACTTCAGTTTACTGCTGATTTGTCGCTTGATTGAGTCGAAAGCCTTTTGTTGTTCATCATTCCAATAGAATGTGTTTCCCTTCCTGGTTAGTTTGCGTAGAGGCTCGGCGATATCACAAAGGTGCGGTATATAGTCAGACAGATAATTTATCGCACCCAGATACGACTGAACTTGCTTTAGATTTGTGGGGGTAGGTGCACTTTTCAATGGTTCCAGCATGTCGGGTTTTGGTTCAATAGTTCCCTGAGAGATGCGATGTCCTAGAAAGTCTATTGTTCTCGTGGAAAAAACACACTTGTCAATATTGAGACGAAAGTGGGCTTCCGATAAGCAGTGTAGAACTTTGTTTAGCTCTTCATCGTGCTCCTTTTGAGTAGTAGCATAGATTAGAATGTCATCTATGTAAACGATGGTGCGCGAACAATCTCGAAGGCAGGTGGCCACTAAGCGTTGAAAAACTGCACATGACTCTTGGAGGCCCATAGGTAAAACATTATAGCCCATTAGTCCAAGGGGGGTGAGGGTAGCAGTCAATTGTTTACTATCAGCGTCGAGCTGTATGTGAAAGAAAGCTTTCCTTAAATCTAAGTGAGAGTATATGTTGGCTGTACGCAGTGTTAGCAATAAATCACTCAAATGGGGGAGCATATGTCTGTCTGGAATCACATACTTATTGAGTGCAGATAGATCACTTGTGATACGGATGCCACCATCTTTCTTGTTTACACATACTAGTGGATGCTGCCAGGCTGACTTTGTGATGGGGGACCAAATCCCTAGGTCCACCATATGTTGAATTTCACGGTTGACTGCGTCTCGTTTGCTTAATGGAATTGAGCGTAGTTTTGTAGCTTTTGGTATTGCGTCTGCCGAGAGCAATATTTTATGTGCATACCCTGGATATCTTCCAAGCGACGGGTCGGTTAATGAGGGATATTTGTCACACAATGGGTGCTGTGGTGAAGTCTGTTTTTTCGTCGTGGAGATAGAGAGACTGGCGCCGTTGATTTGTAGATCCAAAGCGCTGATAACATCACGGCCAACCACTGTCGGAAGTTCACTTTGTATAACGTAAAGTTCAACGATCGATAATCGTTTTCCGAAGCGAAGTTGAGCCCTGAAAATTCCATACACGTTCTGGATAATAGATCCATCGAAGTTTCGAATAATAGCGTTAACTTGAGATAAAACGACTCGCGGGAAATGTTCTCTAAAAAACTCATGTTTTATCGTCGAGATAGCCGAACCTGAGTCGACCATGGCGGTATAAGGTACACATTTGGAGTCGTGCATGATCTCTAGCGTAGCGGTGATTTCTGTAGTGTGTGGTTTATTTAGGTTAGTAGTTCCTAAATGTAGGCACTTAATTCGATGATTAGAGTTGTTGCTTCTACAAACCGAAGAAAAATGATTTTCCTTGTTGCACTTACTGCAGATTTGTCTGAAAGCTGGGCACTCGCGTGTCTTGTACTGGTGATTTGATTTGCCACAACCGGCGCATGTTCTCGCGGTGTAAGTGTCAGAACGTTGATTTTGTCGCTGTTGCTTTATGTAGTGATGTGGTGAAGGCTTGCTCTGATGGCGCCGTTGTTCCGTAACAGCAGCAATCGTGTTATCGTTGCGGATAATTGCTGACGACGCTTGTGCCGTCTCATCGGCTTGTAGAATCTGGATGAATCTGTCCAGATTGACGACTGTCTCTGTCAGCAATTTCTCCTGCGTTCGTTTCGAGTAACAGCCTAGAGCGAGCTGCATGGCCAGGTTGTGTGCCTCGTCGTCTGCTGGGCGATCACATTCGACGTATAGTGTGCGAAGTGCCGTTAAATACTCCGTGACCGTTTCGGATGCGCCTTGTTTGCGACATCGAAATTCATACTCCGCTCGAACAGGGTTTGAAGGGCGTTCGAAGAGTGTGTGAACCTTGCTAGCGAAGGTGTTGTAGTCCAGCGTCGAAGATTGAGCTGCGACCGGGTGAGCCATGAGTATTCGACTACCTTCGTTTCCCAGTAGTGTTGACAGGTAAGCGTTCTTCGCCGTGTCGGGGAGCTGACTGTCTGGTGGAAGAGTTAGATTTGTGAGCACAAAGAAATTGTCAAGTTGTGCCTTCCAGTTAGGCCAGCGAATACGCGGATCACCGGGGTGGTAAAAAAATCGCGGTGGGAGTGGTATTTGTAGTTTGGGCAATGTAGCCATCTCGTCGCCAATGATATATTTGTAATTAATATATACTAATTATAGTCTATAATCAGAAGTTGTGTATGGGAAAGATAGTGCGTATATTGTGGCATGTATAACAACAATCGGTTGAGTGCTCAACAATCGATGTAGAGCAGGATACATCACTATAATAACTAAATAGGTGCTAATTTGAGTTTATAGCATCCCTTGTAAAATAAATCTGTGAAATTACCACAACTTTTTACTCTAATTCTTGGACTACATATTGTTGGTGCAATGGTTATACCCACTATGTGCAAAATATAAATTGTTGGAAAAAAGATTTTTTTTTCTCTGTTTACTTATAAATGAAAAAAGAAAAAAGTAAATAACCATTCCTTTTTTTATATTGTTAGACACAAAGTAGTTTACAATTTAGTTTAACCTGAATTTATGATTATGTGATTTATGTGATATTACTTTCTAGTATTATTAGTATTAAATTCTAGCTTATAAATAAGAAAATATAAAAAATGAAATAGCCATTTCTATTTTTATATTGTTAGACATAAAGTAGTTTACTATTTAGTTTAACCTAAATTTATAATTATGTGATTACACAATATTTTTGCACATTGCAGATATTCACCAATTTCTCAGCGTTATATTATGTTTTCAACTTACTATTCATTAAATTGTAAAATTGATTTTTTAAATAAAACTGACCAATTATTATATTTATAAAAAGTCATAAAAGCATAATAAAATGATTTAAAAATAGATGTATGATTTGAAATAAAAGAATGTTATTATCACAACAGTAAGTATGTTTAACAATTTTACAGATGGGTTAAAGAATTGTAGAAAGAATAATAATCTCTTGGCATGATGAGTTTCATATCTTGTAGATCTTTCCATTTTGACTTTGTTATCCGAATTGGCCAGTCATAGAGTTGCAAAGTATCTGCTAGTTTTGTTGTCTGGTTGTGAGATCGCCATTGCGGAAAGTCAACCCACTCTGTTTGGGAGTTTGTATTTAACAAAGCCTATTAGAAGGTATTGGATTGCCCTGATGTCCTAAAGCACCAGATCACCAACTCGTTTTCCTGGTCTTGTAGATTTAAAGTTATTCTACAACTTTCAAACTCCTTTTTCAGTGCATTGCAGTGTAGAAGTCTGTTGGCTCGAACAGAGAACCAAAAATATTTCTTTCTATTGTAGAATGTACCAAATCGACCTCTATCATTGTATGTCCTTGTTCTAGAATAAGCTGTTCAATGAAGATGTTGAATTCAATACTGAAATCAGAAAGTAGGCTAGAAAGGGTACTATTTCGGTTCTGATAACCACAGTAATTTTCTTTATTGTCTCAATTTCAGACCGTCATTGAAGATAGTCATGAATACAGCTTGTTAATTCGTTAGAGGTTACATTTCCTTGTGCCTTATTCCAAACATACAGCACCACATTCCCAGTTGATAGGTCGTATATCGAAAAAATATGTTATTGTAATTTTTTGCTTAAAATAAAGAGCTGAAGCTTTACTTTGAGAGCATATAAGTACACTTTCTAGGTCCATATCGACTGCTACAAATCCAGGAGTGTGTTGCTTCATTCTTGACAAAAAAATTTATTTGTCTGGCTTTGTCTTAGTGATATGCAGATCATATTCTTCTTGGCTTATATTTCCAGTCTTAATAGCTATGCAAGTATCACATTGGTCTTTTGTGGTATGATGCAGAGCAATATTTTTCTGTTGCAGTATATCTGTGAAGCATGGCCGAGAAACAGCTGAATGACCATTATCTTTGCACCTATTCCCTATAAGATTGGCAAAACTTTTGAAGTTTTAATCAATGTATAGCATACATAGTATACATCATACCTTGATGTAATTTCCATTTTAATGATTTATAAATGTAGCTAAATGAATTAGTATTCTTGTATACATCCATGTCTTGCTCTTCGGAATTTCTTCTATGCTCAATCTCTGATCTTTCAATGAGTCCCAGTGCATTCACCTTTTTCACAGCCCATGTTTGGAGACTCCAAAATTCGTTCAAGTTCAATGTATAAGTCCACCCCGACCAATCCAACTTTCAGGAAACTTTTTTTAGTATGGTACATACATTTCTGGCAAAATGTGGTGCAGCACCATCCTGTTGGAACCATGATATTTTTAATTTGATCTTGCTGCATCACACAGTATTTATCCCCATTTACAGAACCTTTGATAACATAAGGGCCAATGAGACCTGCAGCAAAGACTTCAACCCAAATATGCAGCAAATGGCGACCTGTTGTGCCAGTAGTGTTTGACAATAAAATTATATAAAACACCAAAATTCGTCATTACTTTTGACACACCCTGTATATATTTCATTATATCAGGTTAATAAAATTTTAAATGAATCTTTAAAATAGATGTGAGCAAATTTTATTGATATGCTTTTCAGAGCTAATTGATTAAATTCGAAATTACAGTTTGACATTATATTTTAAATCTCTTAATATAACCTCAGTCTAACATATAATTTTTCCAAATAAATAAATGCATGGAATTGGTTGTTAACTGTATCAATTATGAATCAGCCTTTAAAATTAGTACAACTGAGACAAATATACATCTTGGAAGGGTTGCTTTAATATTCTTGCATTCTACTCAATTTTATTATTTGCATAAATGTACTTGATTTTGACAAATTTGCTTCAATATAATCTGTTTGATATATATTCTGATACAAAAATTAAACTTTTTTTCATTGTAACTACGAAAATGTTAAAGAGAGGTTCTGTAATAAATATAGTGACTAATCTAACTGGTAATTGGGAGTTTTTGAATAAAAAGGATATTTGTTGACAGTAGGTTTTCCTATATATGAAAGTCTAAGATAAACCACTGAAATATTATCATGAGCCTTTCTTGAACGGTTTGTGTGTAGGTATTTGTTAATTGTAGAAATTGTGCAGCCATTGTCTATAAATCTCTTTTCTAGAAATTCTCAAATTTATACAAGTTTTCTGAGTTAAAGCAGATGTGTCATTGTGCGAGCTTCCGATTTCATGAGAGAACTTTTTCTTTGAATAACCTGTTCCATGACAAATGGTGGAGAGCCCTTTTTCCTAGTCCATCCCCTGCTTAAGCAGATATGCACAAAACCCTTTAATACGTGTTTAATGAATACCCCAAGTAGAATAAAACAGGGTTCATAACGTGTCAGGGCAGTCAGGGTATTGTCAGGGTATTTCAAAATCCTGAAAAATGTCAGGGTATGTC
>JAYRBW010051813.1:0-11153 GCA_036023295.1 Invenusta paracnida
AAATAATTCAATCTAGTTCTGCTACTTAAGCCATCCTTTAGTATCACATTGGCAATAATAAAATCTATCTTTAAAAAATTCGACATGGGAAATTCGCCTTTCTTTAAACACCTTCTAACAAATGAAACAACATCATTTCGATGCTCATCAGTCAACATAAATCCTTCAATGCTATCGAGATAGTCATCAAAGGAAGCAATCTCCCCATCTCCCCTCTCAATATTGACATCGGCCTCCTGGGACTCCCGCTCGATCCTCGTCTGGAGGCGCAGATCTTGGAGAACTTGCTTGGCACTAAAATATGAAATATGTTAAAGGTTTTTTGTATAATTTTATAATTTATAACATAAGTATTACCTCGCATATTCTTCTTCAAAATTGTCTATGCTTTTCGCGGTTTTTGCAAACGGTCCCCTTTTGAACGCCTTCTCTGCCTCAATGAGTGTCAGATCGGCTACTCTGAACAGTAGGGCCATCCTATGCGTCACATAGTGGTTATTGATAATATGACGCACCATATTCCTTCTATCTATCTTGTCACATATTGGGCAGTAAGCATTGGGTCCATCCATCTCTGAAAACAATTAATTATTTAATTAAAAATTAACTTTTCTCATTTATTTTACACATATATCACAAGTGTGTATTTTTTAAATGTTTGGCACAGAAACTAACGAATAACCGCCTCTGTATTTTTATGATAACAAAATTGGGTTTCTAGGATACTGTAGGTTATTGACAGACTCCACGAATATTGATTAAAAATATATTAAAAATATTGAATTTATATAATATATTGTGTATAAGATTTTGCTTTAATTGTTTGAGCACCAAATGATTCAGGTTGTCAACTTTATCAGTGGAAAGCATTACTTCGTTTAAATATTTAATATAAAACATATATGTAATATTTATTAATTAATAAACATTTCTAACTAAGCAAATGATATAAATACATTTTCAATTATGTTTTATAAATCCAATTTTATATATCATTTTTTTAAGTTGGCCACAGTATCATTAGTGATACAAGCTTTACTGTATAAATGTATAATTAATATTGTTGTGATAAATTGATATACCAAATGGAGCGCCAAAATTGAATTTATGGTTTAGAGAAAATTACTAAAAATACTGTGTTTATATGCAACAATAACGCGTTTTAATAAAAGTAATGGCTTTTTATCTAACAACGCTTGTGTTTTACTTTTTATTATATTATATTTAGTGACTCTATTATATTCAGCTCTAATAGTTTTAGCACCCCCGATATCAGGTTGGACACTTTATCTGGTTGGCCATTACTTTGTTTTAATATTTAAGAGTAATATTATATAATATTAGTTAATAAGTATTATTATTAACTAAATAATGGTTATAATTAAATTTGGAAGTATAAATTATAATTCCAATATTAGTATTCATGTTTCCATTTAATGCTTCACTATAATTAAAAAATAATGTATACTTACTATTGTTATAATACATAAATATGTGAAATGGAGGTACAAAAACTAAATATAGTTGCTAGAAAAATCTTGGAAAGAACTGTGATAATATATGGACAAAAATAAATGCTCATGAATTTATGCGTGAAATGATTATATGAGTTAATATTGCTTCTATTTGTTTTGTATCTGAAATTTAAAAAGTGATGGAAGGATTCGACATTATTATTGTCAATTTTGTAAAGTGTTTAATCGATATGTAGTTATTCTTCTGTATGGTATTTTTTAATATCATGAGACTAAAAAATGTTAGTCATAAGAGCCATACAATATACCTACAAGTTATCATATAGTAATATATTTGTTCATATTCAATCCGTCTGTCTTAGACTTCGTAAATTTTTATATGTTTCCTCGGCCGAATCCGTCGTACAATTTATCAATGTTGTCCGTGCTAACGAATTGCTGACAAACGAAATACCATAACTGGAAACACTTCCTGGAGTACATGAAGACTCATATGTTGTGTGATTATCATTTGAATTCAGAAGTCCGATGGGAACAAGGTATACTCACATTCCAGAACCAAAAGAAGCTTATCGAACAGATGATCTCAGAGGAATCAAGACAGCGGTTTGAAACAAATGGAAACATTTTTAAATCGATATACGAAATCATTGAATAATCGTTGTCGGCGGGGTATTTCTCTCAGAGTCAATCGCGATGACAACACAAACAGTGATTAGATTAACAGCTTCAATAGTGGAAACTTCAAGGAGTTACAATAATTTCGAGCTCAGCCTGGAGAGGTCTTCTAGAAAGTGAAAACATGATTGCAAGTTATGTTCATAAAACATCGCATAATTATTTTCTTAACCGCATCAACAGGTTTATATATAGTCTGATGTTATTGATGTCTGCAAGCAAGCGTTTGGTTCTTTATTTGATATTTAAGTGGATGAAGTGACTGACTATCCAATGTTAAACAACTTGGTCGTTGATTTATACGTTTTGTATACGTTTTGTACTCTGTTATCACCATATAGCGTCAGTGTAGGAATTTTTGTCTCGCTGGTTTGTGAAGGGTGTGCGTCCACTGACTCTTTAACTAATTAATTACTTCTTTTCTCGGAAACTTGCTGGAACTTTCCAACGCCTCTATATTCCGTAAGAGTTCGGAAGAGATGCGTTGTATGTAGTACAGGAGGTGGAGTTCAGAATGTGTTGTTGCATTCAATATATGTTGTTTGAGAGGGCTACCAGCACTGTACGAAGAATTCATATATTCATAAAATGGATTCATTATTACATTACGCAGATAGCTATACAGTGTATTGTTTATAGAACCACAAAGTTATATGTATGCTTAAAGAATTTTCTAGTCAGAAGTGGATCCCTATTATCAACCGTCGTATCATAGTCCTGATTGTCATACTAGGTTAATTTTCGTGCAGTCGAGGGCAGACCAGGGATTATTTTAATTGTATGTCTACCTAATACGTCATTGAATTGACGCCATCCAGATGGTGGTCTTATTATTTAGGGCCGGAAAGTATCAACGATAAAATAATTATCAAGTGGTCAATCACCCAGAAAAACCTTACTTTTAGAAACCCAAATAACTTCCCCTGTTACTATAAGCTAGGAAGAATATTGACTGCTCGAGTGCGTGTTTAAAAGTGAAAAAGTGTCAATACTTCATTGGATTAATGACAGTGATAGGAGTGGTTGTGGAAGGGGAGAAGAAGAGGACACAGATGGTGATGACTTTTTGTTCATCCTTTTTCCCTCTTCCTAAAAAGCATAAGCATGGAGCTTTTGTATTTGATCAATTAGTACCACAATTGGTAATTGTTGACACAGAATTCATATTCATAAGACGGACATATTCAGCCTTGCTTATTATTGACATTCAATGATCAGCATCAGTAGCCGGTGCCATCACTGTAACATATTTTTAATTCCAAATCCGACAAGTGAAGAAAGCGCAGCCTTCTCCGCTAATGCAAGAAGAGGAAGAAGGAGAGGAAATACGCCTCTCTTTTGAATTCCACCAAGTTTTTTATATAGCGCACCTCTTATGGCTTGATGTGAGCCTTATTTATTTTATGGATTATTGGACTGCAGTAGGAGTTTACAGACTTTCATGGCTTGTATTTGCAGTATTAGTCTCGAATCGTACATATCTTAGTACACCATTAAAGGCAGATGATATACAAGATCAGTGCACATTGTCATCGTGATAATATTCTATCGGAGGTATGGTGCCAGGGTAACATGACTGTCTATGTTTTTAGAGCTGAGTTTTACTCTTCATAGCTACTGAGCACAGGTCGCAGATGACAGGAGACGAACTAAGAAGTGCAGTGTTATACTGATAAGGGAGAATCAGAGTTTGTCGATGGATGAGTACATTGAGAAGGTATCGGCGGTTGTATGCATCCCATCAGATCGGGGAATAGTCAGGTCTAATGGCTGATAAATACCCGGAATTTGGATAAATTCTTGAGAGTAGAGCTCTGGCTATAATGAGGTATCGGGCGAGTGATTAGATAGGTATAATGGTTTATTAATACAATAGCAACTGGCTAAGAAAAAGTTGAACTCTTGGTATAGAACATTGTGAGTGAGAGCTAGGAAATACGACCGTTGAGTAGCAGACGCTAAAGCAGAAAGAGCTTAAATAGACGCGCTTATCCTTTTATACTGTTCGTGTACTGCCATTGGCTGAAGCCTTCCTCGATTGTGATTGAATGAGTGGAGTGGCCTTGAAATGCTCCTCCCCACTACTGACTTGTCAATAATAAATTCTAAATAATATAACAAAATACGTGATGTAAAAACAAATAAATTCTTATAAAACTAGATAAATCATATTGTCTGAAAGATTCTCAAATTTCAATTTAATTAATTATAAAACAGTTGAAAATTCTTGATATGGTTGATTGCATAGAAAGCGATTGGACTGCATTTACACTGGATTGTAAATAAAATAATAATAATTACAATTGAAAAATATATTAATTCATTTGAAATAATAAATTAACAGTTTCAAAATTTATTTAAAAATATTAACATACATTTAAATAATTATTTCAAAGTATAATAAATAATTGTTAAATTTTTATGGGTTCCCTTGACCAAATCCATCATAAGCTTTGTCAATGCTGTCTGCTAACGCTAAACATTTCGCCTCTGGACTATTCGCGGCTGACATGCACTACTAACGTTTATTATACGCGTTAGCTAACAAGGTGGAGCTTTGTTATATCAATAAAGTTAACATCCCTTTGCATAGTTACTACTGTTAAAAACGAAATTATGATATATCACTTTAATTGATGTATAAACATTATAGCGATTGTGATTGCATATTTTGGTTGAGTCGGTGAAGGGGAGGAGTAATATTGAACTCCATATAAAGAATCTTAAACACTTTTAAAAAATGTATTTGTGAAACCGAGTGATTATAAATTACTACATAATAATGAATCCAAATTACATTATAGGTAGGTACTAATCTTTAAGATAATATAAAGTCAATTTCAAAATTAGTCCATAATTTGCACTACAAAAGTATACCTAGAAGGTAGAAGGGAACAGGAAGGCAGGGGGGGGGGTGGGGGGATGGGGATGGGTGCGTTTGATTACGATTGATATTGGGAGTAATACACATATTACAATTGCAACTTTTCATAATTGCAATATGTAAGTATATACTATTATTAAGAATTAAATTTGAAATAGACATTTTCAAGTGTTCAAAAACATAGCTCAGTAAAATGGTTACCAGTTGCTATGGTAACAATATTATATCAAAATGAAGAGGAAGTCATGGGCTATTCAATAAAATATGACCGATAATTTTCGCTTACATTTTAACAAATTCCCTAAGTAAACATCCAAATTTTATAAAACGTAGTCATTGAAATTACATAATTGAAGACTTTGAAACGGTGGCTATGTTATAGGGACGTCGAACCTGGGGGCGAAGAGGGAGGAGGATCATGAGGCAACTTCCATCCCAAATATTCTCAAACAAAGGTATCAAACTGAATTAGGATTGTATTTCATCATATGTGCGCCAAACGTGTTTAAAGTAAAACTTAGAGGTCATTTAAAGTCTGTTGAGGCGCCAAAAACTAAAAGGTTCATGTAACACTGCTTAGGCAACTATAATATGGGTATAGTTAGTCCACGAAAGGCTGTTTAAGTGCCAAATGTGCAAATAGTAATTCTTTCAAGTGAGAAAGTCAACCAAATTCCAGATCATCATTAGTATACACGATCTCGCTACGAATATCGAAATTGGTGACATCCTATACTAGACTTCTCCAAGTCGTTCGACATGGTTCTGCACAGAATACTACTCTTCAAACTGGATTACGAAGGTCTCCAAGAGATGTTACTTTAATGGCTGGACCACTTTCTATATTAATCAGACACAGAAAGTAGTGTTAGATGGACATATCCCATAGAATACTTCGGTGTCTTGGACAAACCCCAAGGTACGGTCCTACGATCCTTATTAGTTCTCATATGCTTCGACTGTATCTATGGAGACAACACACAAAATGCCGAATTCGCCAATTAGATGCGTACCCAACGCAGTACCGCAAGATTCATAAAGGAGGACTACCGTAGAACAAATAGTTTCTTGACAATGATATCAAACCTGAAATGAAAATCTCTGGAAAGACAGCGAGACAAAGTAACTCTTGCAATGTTCAACAAAATCGTCAATAAGCTGATAGACATTGAAGCCGCAACCGACCTATCGCACTATTAGTCAAGCACGCGAAGTCACTCACTGAGGTTCACCTGACATAGAAGAACAACGACCCACAATAACTCTTTCTTCTCGCACAGCACCCGCCTTTGGAATTACCTACTTGACAAAACTGTGAACATAACGAGCATAAACGCTTTTAACAAGTCACTGTAAAATGTCATCATGAAAAAAATAATGGAAACTATAATTGGCATGTTTAAATTAGTAAGAATACTAGTCGTCTGAACCCAAAACAAAAATAACTTATTTCTATTTTATAGAATAAACCATAGATTTGCGAAATAAACACAGATATCCTGTTGGAAATTCCAATTGTAAATTCCTTTTGGGAATTCCAAAGTGGGGCGTGACTTATGAAACGCCCGGTATGTTCTTATAGAAATATTTAAACTGGTAACATGTTTTTCAATTAAACGAAATGTTTCTACATTTATTTATTTATTGCATATATTCATATATATAATATATGTTAAACTATATCTACAATTGTTATAAATTCGAAATATGTTGTATCTTATTTACTAATTCACTATTCAAAAAAAAATCATTCTAACTTGCGTATTTACACTTTTCATTTGTGGCTGTTCATAATTTGACGATCCGCCCCATTTCTGACAGCCTCTTTATCCGCCATGATTAAGTCTATTGAGCAAAAAGTATATTCGCATACATTACAACGTCAGTCAATACGTTCAGAGAAAAACAAATTCTTCAAGAATCTTGTTTTGTTGCAGATTTATAACAGAAAACGATTTTTTTTTCTGGGAGCAAACTCTCTAAAAACGCCAACAAATATTTCAAGATACTTCCAAAAATGTGTTTACTTCCATTTTTTGTTTGGTGATTGGCCACACAATTTTTTCTCCTTGTGATAACCTCAGTGGGACTTTCCAGAACTCAGAATTATTAGCAGCTGAATTTCACAATGTTGCTAGCAAAACTGTGATGACTATGTCTAGTATCCGAACAGATGAAAGCTTCCAATAATTCTGGGAAAAGGCCCTCAATTTGTATTTGTTTAGCTGATGAAATGGTAGTCGACACACCAGTACTTCCTCGTCAAAAGAAGACTCCCACGATGTATGAAATGGAAAGAGCTTCTGCAGAGTATCAAAACACACCGGAAGAACACTCTCATTAAAAATAGTTTGAAGCATTTGATCTAATCATCTCATGCATAACCTATCGCTTTAAGCAGAACGACAATGCGATATGTTCCAGTTGTTAGAAAAGTGTTACACTCGTCAGCTTCAGGTCAGTCAATTTTCTTGGATCTCAATCAAGTTTTAGTATTTTAAAAATATAACTTTAATGGGTCGATAGTCACCATCCAATTAACTACTTATTCTAACTACTACAATCCTATTCTGGATGATGCTGATATGATGGATACGTCTATCTTTCGGATATATATATATTTTTCGATGTACATGCTCTGAGCAGCGTCTCAGACTGTCACACTTAATTCATTTGGTTGAATTGGTTCTGGTAATGCCTGCAGCGAATGCTCATAGTGAATATTTATTCAGTTGCTTTCGGCATTGTATCAAAAACTATCTATGATCTTCTATGGGTCAAGAGAGTCAAACATACTATGCTGCAGAACATATACAAAGTAAGGGCCAAATCTGTGTGTTTAATTGATGTTGCTATTGATTTGGTACAAGACTCTAAGCACCTACTTTCAGTGTTTGGTAAATTTGAATAAGCTATTCATTTACAATAACATTTTAACATTTACAATTACTAATACGATTGCAATTACAAGTTATCTGCAATTAAAATATCTTACAATAAAACAATTAAATTTATATTCATGAATTTAATTTGCTGGTTATCTTTTCAGAGGAATATTACAACAATATAATACAGTGTTTTTTGTAAATGTAATGCATTAAATGTCACAGTATGTTTACATAATAAACTATAGATATATAATTTATAAAATACTTTCAAATACCAATAACACTAGTTTCAGTTTTATTCAGAAACAAGTTAAAAAAACTATTTATAAACAAAATAAAAATATATTTCTCAAGACGTTTTGGTAACCATTATCAATCTACTATGATGTAGGATATTATATGTAATCTTATTTTAATCTTATACAATACTATATCTTGTAAACAAACATTGGCATTTTTGGGGTTAAATTATGTAATTATTCTTAAGTTCTCTGATTTCCCTTATATTTAAAGACAACTACCATTGTCTCCTTATTCATATTAGATTGATAATGCTCAAAAGGAACTAACCAAAACGTCTCAAGAAATATTGTTTTAGTTTGTTTATAAATTGTGGGTTTTTAATTTTAAAAGAAAATTGATGTTCTAGTGATTATAACAGTTTTCAATATATAATAATTTAACTAAGTTGTACATTGTTAAATGTCAGTCAAACATATAACTACGATTTATATCTATACAGGATAAAATTGTCAATAATTAATTTCAAATTGTAAAACTTTTCTGCATTGACTGAAGTAACTTAATGAAATAGCAAATTGATCTTTGGCTTTGACAACAGATTATTTTTTTCTTAAAGTAATCCTAAACATGGACAGACATTATTTTTGGTGTTTAATAAATGTAATTATGTGATTTGCACTATTCATTAAATAAATGTAGTTTACATTTTCCTTATTTAAGTATGCTTTATAATTAATAAAAAAAGTTAAATACATTTTTATGGAAAATTTAAACTTTTATAATCTTTTATGACGTGAACTTATAAATGTGTTTATTTTTGTAGATTTTATATTTTTTTACTTTATAGGTTATTTAATAATACATTAATAAGGGATATTTTAAACATGAGACAATATGTATAATCATTGATGTGAATTAATGGGTAAAGGTTAAAAAATAATTATACTATGCACAATTAAATGTTATTTAATGATTATGATTTTACTTCTAATGTCATTTTCATGAAATCAATTTATAAGTCAAAGCGCCAATGGCTTTGAAAGTGTATTGCACACCTTAAATAAAATAGTTAACAGTATAACAATATTATATTCAAATATAGAGTAAGTCATCGGGTACTCAATAAAACATGAACAATTATAACGTAAAAATCGGAACTATATTATTATTTACAGCTAAGTGTAACATGTTTATTGCATGTTTAGAAACAGTAAAATATTGCTGCAGTAACAACAATATTTGCTAAGAAATATTTGCTAATTAAAAAAACTAGATCAAATTTAGACTAAATTTTACAAAGTTATTCAGACATTAAGTCTAACAAATTAGACTATGAATGTTTTACAATGGCGATTGGCAACAAATGCCAGCAAATTGCCATATTGGCAATAGGGCATAAAATATAAGTTAATATAAACAAACAACACCTTTTATATCTAGATGATGCCTAGTAACTAATTAAACAAGATATGAACATTTCATAATCACATCTTAAATAATAAAAAAAAGTTTATAAATAAATTGTAATTACCATTAAGTGTAATATAATATTAACGTCCGCACTAAATCGATTGAATTAAAAAAGGCAGAAAATGTACATCATAAAGTTGATTATCGGTGATTAATTAAATTTTGAATATTACTTGAATTGTATGCTTACTATATAAACGAATTTATGAAATCAAATGCAAGCATTTATGCAAGTTTCTATTCATACTATATATGTACATAATGAAACGGTTGATCTTTTTGATTTTGCGAAAGAAACAGATTTTAGGGTTCCAAAAGTACTTTCGGATGATAGTATACAATGACCAAATAGTTTCATGTGCTCCAGTGGTTTCTATATTGATTTATTGACAATTAAAAAGGTAATATATTGGCGTTTAACAATGGAAACGTTTTATGCAAGATGCGCTTCATATTAATGCGCTCCATATTAATGCGCTCCCTTTCCCCCTCCCGATCAATCAGAATCGTGTAAGGCTTCAACCAATGACACGGCTGTAAAAAGTATAAAAGAACGCATGGGTTCATTTTCATTCATTACACTTTTGTTAACGCTCGTATCCTCGCTCCTCTCTCTCTCCGACATTATGGCAAACTTTATTATTGAGCGACAGTACCTACCAGTGAGGCCTTCACTTCAAGTAGGACTCCATCGTTGCATTAAGATGGTCGATCGCTCAATCAACATGATCAACCTTACTACAAGCGACTCACAATCAGTGGTGCTTTCCAAAAGTCCAGTCTTCTCAAGCAAAGTCGTCTTCAAGGATGTAGAAATTATTGGCTTCCAATTAGTCAATGACGAGTCGGATCCGAGTCAATCTCAAGACCACTTACGTACAAATATTGGATGGATTGAATACCAAGCGCAGATACAACTCGCATCATTTCTCGCTAATGAGGAGTGTGGAATCTCCAAGACACTGCGAGAGCTCTACATGACTCAACTCTACTGCGTCCTACGTTCCCTCCTCAATCAGACATCTACTGGACTATGATGTCAAGCAACGTGCGCGGCTTCGATTAGACTGGCATTAACCTGATAACAGTGAAGAAGATGAATGGACCAGGCAGCTTCCAGTTCGACTTACGATTCAACGGCATCTATAAGGGACAACACGGTGACACTAACTACGTGGCTAGCCTCAATCTACGCGTGGTACACCACGCATTGAAATGTCAAACCGCACAGGCAATGGACGTGCCTCATTCCTACGACAGTTTTTTTATGCATGACAACTCTCCTACATGGGGGACGCAGCAGTTTCAATGATGACTCCTACTACTACTCAGAAGAAAAAGAAGACAGTCTCTGCTACACCAAAGAAACCCGTTATAAAACGCTTGGATGCGATGTTGGATCTGGACCCCATCTTTCAGTAGCCATTAGATCAGGGAGTGACACGCGACTGCTAAATTTGCAACCATATGCTATAAATATTGTCTTTACAAACACTGACTATCCTCTTCCTCTTT
>JAYRBW010051824.1:0-11153 GCA_036023295.1 Invenusta paracnida
CTGTTATGTCGGTAAGTTTGGAGGTGGTGTTAGCAAACTTCGTGCTGTGCTTGCGACTTTGAAAGAAGCTGACTATCAATTAATAAAAATGTAATCTTTATTTAATAATAAATAATTTTTAAAATGCTTGGATTTATAACAAAATAACTTATAAAACAAAATACAATACAATTAAATTATAAATACAGAAGTGTTAATATAAATGTTCAAAGGTGTTGCCACTAACAGAAATGCACTTATGGTGACAAGGTACAACATTTTGAGCTACTTTATGACAAATTTCTGATATGATACTTTGCCATTCCTCAGTGATTATGCATTTTAATTGTGGAATTGTTCGAAGTTTACAACCTTGTCCTTGAGAATGCCCCCATAAAAAAGTTAAGTGGTGTTTAGTCAGGTGATCTGGTGGGCCATCTGTAGGACCATGTCGTCGAATCCATCATTGTGGAAATTGATCATCCAGTCATTGCCGAATATAAATGGTGGTGGTCCATCTTATTGAAAATGAAATCATTAACATCAAGACATTAGGAAACAATAGGTCACAGTTTCTTATTGAGCATTTCAACATAGGAATTTGATTTAATCATTTCACCAAAAAAGAAAGGGCCGATTAGACCAAAGCGTGTGTCCTTCCCAAACTGCTCTTCCAGTTAGATTAATTTCACTGTTAAATTTCATGAGCTTTTACATCTAACCAATGTACACAATTATGACGACCAATTGAACTTAAAAATTGCCTCATCTATCCAGATGATTTTGTTGAGATTTACATTGAGATTTGTTCAGATTTTTAATGTATGCAGCTGAAACTAAATACAAATTGTCAAGTGTAAACAATTTTTAGAGTACCACTTTTTGGGGCATCAGCAATAGAACCTTATATTTCAAATTTGGCAAATATTTCTACACATAGTAAAATATGTAGGAGTTGTAGTTTCAAATTTATCCATTCAATTGTCACAGATATTTTAAACTGTTAGTTACATAATAATTTGTGATGTAATGACAGCTGTTTGTTCATTTAAAGGTAATCGGCGTCCAGTATTCATTATAAAATAAAGTGATAAAATGGATGACAAAGAAAGGGTTAACTATGTGTGTATATATGCATGTACCTAGACGTATCAAATTGGCCAATCAAAGACAGGATTAACTATATGCTTATGTAGTTAATAACTAAAAAATAATAATTAATACTTTATGCTATTAAGTAATATGTGTTATTAGAATTTAATTTGGGCTGACTACTTATGTGCCATCCTGTATATAATATGGTCCATATTTAATTTTTAACCATTTGTATCATTCATTGCAATACTGTTGGAATGAACCATTTACATTATTTTTATTATGCATGGCACAGGAAAATGACCATTCGTATTTTTAGATATCAATTAAAAGCGAAGTTGTCAATATTGATTCTTATCTTTTCAATATTGTTAAATTTATGAAAAAATCATTACTATTGGACTTATTTTTAAAGCAAGTGTAAGACTGTCATCAACTTATTAATGGTATAGTTTTGGCATCAAGTTGTTTTCTTTAAAATTTAATAATGTTTTTAATATCTATATTTTTTAATTATGTCTAAAGAAAGGTCTGATATTGTACAACACTTTACATTATTATTGCTACAATATATTTTGGCACTTATCTCAAAACAAAATTGTGATAATATTTTTTGTACACCGTTTCAGGCATTTTTGATAAAATATGGATTTTTCATTGGAGAATGTTGAATCGGTGCTTTCATCTTTTTATAATGAAGGATTTTCAATCGAAGCTAACAACTGGCTTGTGGAAGCTCAACATTCATCGCAAGCATGGCATTTTAGTTGGGCTTTCCTTGATTTATCAAAGTCGCCTGCAGTTCAATTTTTTGGTGCTTCAACAATTTACTTTAAATTAACAAATCAGGTGATACTAGCAGTATCATATTTATTATATTAATACATTTATCTATATTTCTAATCACATTTCTTTTTATTCTTTCTTTTAGACAAAGGAACTTGATGTTGCCAAGTGTATCGAACTACGTGATGGTCTTTTAATTAAATTGATTGATTTCTCTAAAGTTGAAGGAAGTCGCAATGTAGTAACCAAAATGTGTCTGTCATTAGCGCAGATTATATTTCATCTCACGCCGGACCATTGGTCTCAACCAATAAGTTATTTAGTCAATTTCTTCACCAACAGTAAGCATACTTAAGTAATTTTTTAAAATTACTTATATGTATTATCGTTTTATTCTTCCAGAGTAAAATGATAAAGGGTACTTTTATTCGGTTATTAATTTGTGTTTTAGAAATTGGCAACAACACCATGGAAGAATCCAATTTTATGTCTTACCGCAGTTCTCTGTTGTTGGAGTCTTTACGAGTTATTGCTGAGGAGTTCTACACAGCTTATCTTCCTTTCCACCGTAAAAATCAGGTTAAAGCTGAATTGCAAAAAGAGGTCCCAATTATAATGGAAGTTGTTGAACAAGTAAGTGGTCAGTTTGAGTTGTAATTTTTATAATTTACACTTAGTAATTCTAATTCTTCTAATTTATTTTCAGTTACCGCTATTTCCCTTTTTATATTTTTTTATTATACATTTCCTCATTAATCGTAGAAATATTTTAATTTAAAATAATATACATTTCAGGGAATTTAATCTAATGTTTATAGCGTTTCTGTGTTTTAAGGATTTTATACAGAATAGATATCTACTTAGATTAAAGTATAGCATATCATTAAAGCATATCTTTTCAAATGTCTAAAAAAATATCTCAAAATATAAAAATAGTCACTTTTTATTTTACTACTCTTTAATCAAATGTACGCAATGTATGTTTTTTTAATATAATTTAAATCATTGTTTGTTATTATATTTTGTTATGTGAAAATATCACTATAATTGTGGCAACCTAGAGTCTATTATTTTATATTCTCTTTCTTGATATATTCATTAGTTTTGTATGTTTTTGCTGCTAATTTCAGTTTTTAAATGGCATCTATTCAAGTGAAAAAATCTACGAAGAAAGCTTTCTCGTGTGTTCCAGTTGGATGCATTTCAGTATTTCATTTATTGAGCGGAAATCTCTAATTGAGACGATCGCAAGGGCCATCCATTGTCCACAACTTTTCTCGGTGGCTGTAGACTGCCTATCCAACGTCCTTTCACATCCTGATATTGGAAAGTAAGGGGTTTATACTTCTTGCTGATTTTCAGACATTATTACGTAACCTTAAATATTCATTCTTCTTACACAATATATATATATTAAGTAGTTGTTATATATAATTATATACTATTTTATTATAATTGGAAAATTAGTTTTTGACATTCGTTATAAATGCATATTTTTGTTAGTTTCTAATTTTTGCGCATTTAATTCTCTAGAATATAAATTAGATACGAATACCGCATTTTTTCGAATAGACTATGAACAGATTTTACATACGAGATTCGAAAGTGTTCAATGAATATACATAATGTAGGTAATATTTTTTCTATTATTAAAATCTATTAATTCTGTTGTATCAAAAAGTCTACATTATATGATTTTAATAAAGACGTTTCTTATAACCTGTATATTGATAAAATTGGATTCCTTTTATAATTCTACATTTCAAAAATTTATATTTTTCGTTATATGAAGAGGGAACGTGTATTCGTATTTTAGGTTTTATTATTCAGAAATTATTTAAATAAATAATAGGTCTTCGATGATTACGAAAGTTAGCTTTAGAATTTCTATGAGAAATGTATTTGAGTATGTGTTACGTAACTTATGTGAATAAGTTCTCAACTTCTTATCTACATATCTCTTTATCAGACTTCAGCTCGTAAGCCGGGACCTGCTTCCCTTGGTTGCCAGTCTCTCTCCTCTCTTCACTGCGACTTTGAACATGGACAACTCTTCTGAGGATATGGACACGAGTCGCGCTACCAAGCTCATCCTCTTCATAACGGTGGTAGGAGAGTCACACACACGCCGCATCCTTGATCTCATCGGGGCCGAGGAGAGAGGCGTAGATCGTGTTGATAGTGGCACGGGACACACTATAATTCGAATGCTGCTGGAGGCGACATCACTGCCCGGTCACTTCCCCGTCGATGAAGAGGTGACGGACGAGCCACTTCACTTCTGGTACATCTTGCAAGACGAGCTCACCACCTATCCGACTGAGTTCATCGATTCTGTCCGCCCCTTCATCACCGAAACTTTTACTCGGCTGCTCCGGATCCTGTTAGTTAAAGTGAGTGAATCTTAGTGAAACTGTACATCTTTGCGGTGCTTCGAACCTCAGAATTCCATGGTAGGCATAATTTAACTAAACATTAATATAATAATTGTGTCACCGCGGTCAATTGACGCATTTTTCACATAAGGGGAGATATTTTTAAAACGAATTTTTAAATATAATTACACTAGTTTACCGAAAAACAGAGGGATGCATAGAAAGAAGAGTTTTAATCTAATTTTGGGGTTGCTCATTTCAGATTTAAAAATATTTTTCTCATTAGGTGCCTCATACCTACCTATATATTACATACATATTTAATTTACTCCAATCCCAAGAAAATGTAAGTGCTACAATGGGAGAGTATTGGAGGAATGTTTCTGAATCAGACTCCTTTATCTATATTTTAAAACTTTTTCGAAGCATTTCACTTATTCCACATGGCAATGCAACTTGTAACATATATATCTTTTAAAAGTTCCAAAGGCTTCCGATATGCTAAATACTGAAGTACGTAAAAATGAGCATTGCGCTTAATTTTTAAAATGTTGGTATTTAGTTTCTACAATGATATAGTGTATGTATAACATTAGCCATAATGTTTATAAATAATAGTATTTTTTATATGTACACAAAGATACATGTACTCATTACATATTTTAGCTTTTAGCATTGTTTTCATTATAATTGTTTCTTATGTTGGTATAAGTTACATCTAAATCTTTTTTTACAGATATTATTGTATGCACACATTTTGAGTTTGTAGCTTGGTTTATCTTGGTCAGTTATTTTCATTACATTATTATGTTATGCTTTTTGTATATACATATAAAATAAGTTAATTATTTCTTAATTTGTATCTAAAAGAATTGGATGATTCTAATTATGAGGATTTGTTGCTAGGAACACTAATTATATTAATTTGTGTCTCGGTGAATTAAAGAATAAGCGTCGATGGATTTGAACTTCATGAAAAAGATTGCTCTGAGATTTATTTAAATTAGCAGGAAAATACCTCCCTTTTCTAAACTCTAATGCCTTGTATAGATCATCTCGGGAGAAAAGCCACGAGATTGGATAAGTTTCTATGGCAATTGATAAACTATCTGCGGATCATTCCTAACTTTGTTTACAATTATTCACTATTGTCACTGTTTATTAACTTTTAATATAGTTTTACATTGTGTATTGTATTAACCACAGAGTAGTAATTTTGATTTCATAAAGCTTCTACACTTCTTCCCCCAGGTCCAATTTCCCGAATGCGCCATCTACAAGTCTTGGAGTGAAGAGGACCGCGAACGCTTCCGTTGCTATCGACAGGATGTAGCCGACACGATGGCTTGTATTTACTACGTCCTCCGGGAGCCTCTACTGGAGACCATTCACTCCGCCCTCGTTAATTGGTGCGATACCTCGTCCAATCAGGAGTCAGGGTCAGCCTGTCCTAAGTGGCAGGTATTTAAACTGTGGTATTAAATCATTTTCATCTTAGTTCTGAGCAGTTTTCTTATTGATTAATATTGTAATCATTTATATCGAGTTGATTTGTTAATTGTTTGGAACATTTATGTTTTTAATTTAATTAATAATGTTTAAACTCGTCCGCCGCCATATTTAAAATAATTCAATTTTCACATACATTATAATCTTCGGGAAGTATATAAAATAAAGCCAAATTATAGCAATTATAACAGGTCTGGATTAGCATATTTAATAATAATAACTAATCATAATAGTAATAATTATATATAATTAATATATCTATCTAATTATTACGCATTATTATTTTATGTGTATGTAAGATATCACATATTATTATTATTATACTCAGGAATTACTTATGACACACCCGTCAACTTACATTAGGGAAATCATTCAATTTTAATAATACATTTATATATGTTAAATATTTATAGAACTTGCTTAAATGGAATCATTACCAGTGCTGCCAAACTATTGCTGCTTTTAACATCTTATTCACATTCAGCCGCATTATAAAACAAAAGTTTAGATAAGCAAACGCTGTAAAAAAAATTATTTAAAGGTGATAAAAGAACGAAGCTTCTGTAGATCTAAAAAAAGTTTTATTTAATATATTTTGCTATCATATAATTTTTCTACTAATATTGTATATAATATTTCATTCCAATTATCAACAAGAATATCAGCGCTTTCCTACTAAATTTACTCTAATCAGATACTTCAAGAGAGCCAGCTTTTCTTATTTTCTATTATACTTTACATAATATTCTTTAGTCTCGAAATTCAAATATGTCGGAAAACTCGATATGAAAAGCAAAAGTTTGACAAAATTGTATTCAAACTGGTATTACTACTTGTTTTAACTTGTTTTCCCATACAAAAATGGCTAAAGACTTCACTTGTTCTCGAACAAAATAAATTTCGCCATTGCACCATATATTTGTAATATAATATTCAAATGAGTTAACATTTCTCTTCTAGACAAATGTATAGTATCCTCTCTGATGAATTAGATACAAGATTGCCGATTATAACCTGAAATGTCTTGCGAAAATTTGATGTGACCTTTTGTATCTCCTGGCTGTCGAAGAAGCGTTTGTAATCTACTTTGGAAATTAATGAAGCGATTACGGTCCCATGCCAGACAGATTTTCTATTGCGGTGTTGCAGTTCTAACATGTGTCAGATTCTGATTTTCCAATTAAGTAGCTGTCCAGAAGAGGCTATGGCCCGTCCTTAGTTGGCGTTGAGTTATGTTTTCTGTCTGGAGTTTGCTCTGATAGGAGTGGAAGAATATATTATGTAAGTACCTAACATATTTATGGTGGTCTTTGATACTTGTCTATTTGTGGTGTTGATGTCTACTAATAGCCACTTTCGTGTCTTCGATGATAATAGGGTTTTTTCTTAATTAAGCTTTGCTCCTTCTTTGGCAACAGTGTAAACTTTTTTATTACCCTCTACTCCTGCATCTCAAATGTAAATGTTCACGTCACCATCGTCTGGATACCAGGCCATGCAGCATCTCTCGCTCATGCTATAGTGACATCAGTTAAAACGTCTGTATTATTTTCTTGATAGAATATATCTTACCTCTGTATTGAGTGTTTTTGTAAAGGACTTCTTTTAACATTTAGCTTCATAGTCTCTCGAAAACGTTAGTCTCCTTTCCGGAACCCATGGACCTTTCTGAAAGGGGGTTCCAGGTGTGTTCTGCAACTCAAGCTGCAATTGAAAAATTCTGAAAGGAAACAGAACGAATTCATCAACCTGAAGTGAATGATAATTAATATTAACAGAAACGGGAAGATCCCTCGTATTAAACATTAAGGCAAATTTTGATTTGTATAGTAATTATATATTTGTGCATCTGTATATACATTATAATATGTAACATTTAACACCTTATGATGTGTTCAATAGACAGCATATCTTTTGTAGTATGTAATATAACAAATACAGTTAATTTAGCTCTTAAAAATAAATGTATTTACTATAGGTAATTGGAAACAAAGTTTCTTTCTTGTGTCTACAGAAAATATACTATTATTTGTTAATAGAGACATGAAATTGCTTCAGCGATAGTTTTTAAGTAGCTGCCATGTATTTTTTGGCTCGTGGCAGAACTGATTTAGCTACATTACTTATAATTAACTATAGGAATACATTGAAATTATTAACAAAAGCTTTACATATTATAATATTTTAACTACTTTTTAATTGTCTTATTATAGAATCATTTGATTTGATAAAAATACTGAATTCTAATTGAATGATTGATCTTTTTTTCAACGACGATGCGTGTATTTAGTGGATTCGATTCCATCTCTATATTTTTTAGACTTAGTCGTATATGAACGCTTATAAAATCCTGTATTCTTCTCTATAGGAGGTGGACGCGCTTCTCTTCTTGCTGTGCAGTTTGAGTGACGAGATGAACGACCTTGATCCCTGCGAAGGTCAGGCTCGGGAACACGCTCTTTTGTTGGGCATCTTCTCCACGCTAGCCCGCCTGCCTGTGGTAGATCACGTTCGGACAATGGACACACTGCTCCAGGTGCTGGCTGCCTACCAACCATGGATGAGCCGGCATCCTCAGGTCCTGGCAGACTCCATCCCGCTGGTGCTTCAGTCCTTAGGACATCTCAGTCTCGTACCTACGGCTGCCTACGTTCTCAAGGCTATTTGTCAGGTGAGACTTTGCAGGAGATATTGTGAAGTTACAGGTACAGGTCCCACTAAGCAATATTGGACATTTTAATGTTATAATAAGTGTATATTGAAATATACATAAATAATCACTTAATCGTCACTACGATTTCCATTTTTTAAATGTGTGATATAGACCGAGCTTTATCTCATTTCAATGGAATTTCATGATGATAATATATTTTTAATCTTCTTTTCCGTTTGCAACAAAAAGTGTAAGTTTACTACTAGCAATCATGAGTTGTATGAAAGACGCAACATGACATTTGCTAAGCGAATAATAATACATATAAAACAGTTTAGCTACCCTTCTAAGTGCGTGACTGTTTCATCGGCATAATAAGCTTACTAAATCAATCCGGCAATGACATTTGCAGCAATAGTTTCTTCAATAAATTTTCCAGCTTCTAAAAATAGACCTTAATAGAATCACGGATTTTTTGTAAAGATTGATCCTTTGTATTAAATTAGTGTTGTATCTTTATCAATGCGGATAGATTTTTTGCTATAATCGTAAACTATATCCACCTTTATAGGGTTTCGAATTAATATTATTTTTATACGAATTTTTGAACTTGTCTTTCATAAAATGGTTCCAAAATATCACCTTTTTGTATCAGTATAATTATTTTGATGAATCTTTTGACACTTTACTTACCTCTCTTGTTCCCCCGAAAATTTGTGTAAAGCCCTTGCGTAATAGGTTAATGATAGCAAAAGCGGTGTATTAGAAAATTTGATAAACACTGAAAAAAGTTGAGGTAAAGACCGCTCACATATAATTAGTGACAACAGCACAACAATTAGTCCTGTTTGAAGGTAAAGAAAATGTCGGCAACAATCAGCCAGCTGATATATTCTAGGATGAAAATTTAAAATGTCACTTTCTTTATATTAACACAATCTATCTTTCACGCATACTTTTCCCTCTGTTCATGTAGGAAAATTGCAAACTGCTTCGACCGCATCTTCCCTTACTCTTGTCAACCATTCACGCCATCTTGCCAACCTCCCAGCCGCCTGCTTCGGACCGTATTCTTGTCTCCCTTGGTTACCTCCTACCTCTAGTGCCTTCAGAGACCGATGTACAGGCCATATTCGAGTCCATTCTTATGCCACTGGCGACCACCTTCAATGCTCTTGCAACGAGCAGTGCTACGGCTGAATTCTCGATGCGAGTTCAAGGTTTGTAGTTTATAAACACTTTGTTTGTCTATAGCTAGTATGTTTTAAAGCCATATTATATAACCGAACATTTAATATTCACAACTATTCATATAATTACCTCAAACGAATCACCATTAAGTAAACATATTTTTTATAATTATTTATTAAAACAAACACTGTGTTTGTTTTGAAACTCAACTTAGTTATATGAGGATGCTTCAATTACAATCATGCAATTTTCATAATAAAGAATTTAGCTATATATCTCACAGTTTAGTTTTTTTTATTTACGTGTATATGAAATATAGGCATTTTTCATTTTTATGTACTTAGTCTAATAAAAAATAAGTATTTTACTTTGAATGTTTTTATTTTGCTTTTTAGTAAAGTTTGATGCTTAATATAAGAATTTCTTATTCAGAAATTAATTATGTTGAGTGTAGATGTGATCTTCCATTACTATTCCAATACTATGCGATAAGAGAGCGTTCTCATAACCAACAGGAAGTTGTATTTTTTAATTGATTGGTAATACCCAGTTTATTAATAATAATATGAAAAGTGCGTTGCCTGACACACACAAGCGAAATTTCTGCAATTTTTTAAATATAATAATACCTTATAATATATCTTTTCTCTTTCTATTATTATTAACGGCAGCTTGAACAAATTTATCGATATTTATTTTATTATTTCAAATTTGACACTTGATTTTATTCCAAAAAGAAAAATTTATGACGCTAAAATATTATTTTTTATTAATTAAAATAAATATCATAATTATAATATATTATGTATTTTGTTTTTGTAGTTAATTATTATTACATATTTTGATTAATTACAATAATTTTATCTACATGTATTTTTAAATATATAATAAATAAATAAATAAACTATTCCTAATTTATTCCTACTTTACTTATCAATACTAGTAGTACATTGAAATACTTTTAAATAATACGATTACCTCAAAAGTAATACATCCTCACGTTTTGTGCATAATTATAATGCAAAAAACGTCTTTATTGATTTTCTTTTTTGACAGAGATATCGACATGTTATGACTGAAATTTTTTGTTTTCTTAGTAAATGTCTACAATTACAAATTCCCACATTTATTTTTTAACTTAAAATACTTGTTTAGAATTTTTTTAAATTGTTTAGAGTTTTTAAAATTATTTATAATTATTAGTATGATATTCATTAACTCCTTTAAAAATGACTACATTTTCTTGAATAATTAAAAATCGACTAAAAAAAGTTAAAAATAATTCAGTAGTATAAATATATAAAATACAAAGGGGACTCCTTTGTTTGGTTAAACGACAGAATCTTGTTACTAGAACACTTAGCGATAGTAATAGAAAGAATTTCAGATGAAAGAGTGAGAGTCATTATAAAATAAATTTGCCCTATTTTTATCACGCCCGAAAAACATCTAAAAAACATAACCCTGCTAAATTAATATTTCTTTTATGCATATATGGCAGCCGAAGGGGTTCAAAACGAAATTCACCTAAATGTGTCACTAAAATGTACATATATGTCAATAAT
>JAYRBW010051835.1:0-11152 GCA_036023295.1 Invenusta paracnida
CTAGTCATATAATTTTTGCCAGTATACCAATCTATTAGCGTAGTAAAATAATATAATATCTATGGCCGATACACTGAAAAATCATCATGAAGTTACAGCTGAAGTTTGTTTAATTAATCCTCTACATCTTTGCGCGCGCGTGTATAGAAACTATTGCCGCGGTTACAATAGAAATATATCAAATTCAAGGGCTAATATTGTGAAGATTTATTGATAATATGAATATATCATTATTATGAATACTTCTGTATTTGTGCTTTAAATAAAACTGTCTGATTCGTAATGTAGCCGTTTTATAATTCTGTTTTTAAAATTGACCAATTTAATGTTTTTAATTGTAATTTTTGGTTTATTTGAGGAGTGTATACCATAAGTCCTTCCTTTTCTGATCTATTTTTTCAGTTGAGTGATGTCTGTTACGGCAGGTATGATTTTTAAATAGATTCTCTACTTAAAAGATTTTTTTTTGTTTACTCATGTGCAAATAATTCTTAGTTAATTATATTACTATTGAATATAGGTATTAAGCTCAGATTCAATTTAAAAAATGGCAAATAAATTAGCAAACTCTTTCATACAATAAAGCTAACTAGTCTTGTTTATTTTCAGAAAAAAAATTATGGTCTAGTAGTACTCCACAATCGCCCAAAATTATTTCTCTAAAATTTATATGAAAAGAGTAGAATTTTATTCATTGACATTGAAAATTATTTTTGATTAATAGACACTTAGTAACTGGTAGTGGTATTACTATTAATTAGGATACATTATCCATTAGCCATTAGGCATTAGATTAGCATTGACATTGTCATTAACTGTTATTAATGTTAATGACACTCACAGTCATAACCATAGAAATATAAGAGAGATAGAAGAGGCATGCATGCAGTGACTCATCACTTTATTGTGCAGAGTGAGAGAAATTACTGACTGGAATGATCTCGTTCTATTTATACTTATAGCACATGCTTAAACTCAAAGCAAAAAATGTTAAATACTTATTTTTAAAACTCTTCATGTACTGACAAATTTATATTTAATAAGTATATGTATACATCATTTAGAATGTCAAAATCTGTGCTATCCAACAGATTACAATTCTACCAATAATAAAATATATTGAAAATATGTGCAATACAATTAAGCAACAAAATGCTTTAGCTTGTTTTACAGTTGCTTTTAACAGTTGGTTTCATTATATAAGGGTATAATATGCAATGTTATTTACAATTAACTAATAAAACATGCTATGTAATGTAATTTATAATGTAAGTAAACAAGCTATATTTATTTGGTCTTTAAATTTAATTAACTAGGACAGTTCCTACTACTGTAAATCATAGATGAATACATACTTTATACACGCATTTGGGTCATTCTACCAAAAATGTAGAATTTGGTTCCCTGATCAATATTATATTATTTATAATATATTATATAAATATTAAAACTTTATGTATAGCCTTTTACTAGTTTTATATGTCTATAAAATAGTTTTAGAAAACTATTGTTTTATTGATATATCTATATATAATACTCTATGTCAGTTTGTTAATCTCCATATATCATATAATCTTGTTGTATTTTTTTTTTATAAGCTATATTTTTCTAAGTGACAGACCCACACAGCTTAGTCACAACGAACTGAACAGGTCAAGCTAAACAGTCGACTAGCACAGCTGCTAGCCAGGGGTGAGTAAGTTGCCCTGGGCAGGATTAAAACCCAGGACCTTCCGTACAAAGTAACAACGCTCTACCAACTGAGCTACTCGCCCCTCGTCAACATTTTTTAAATAGACTATATATTAATAATTGTACTATAAATGATGACATAAAATATGACATTATTATTTATGTCTATTAAATCAATTATTTTATTTATTCATTATTGAATAAGTACATTGTAGTAAGGTTATTAATCATTTAAATTATTTCTTAATTCAAGACAATTACTATATAATTGGATTACATACCAGCAGATATGTAGATAAATATATAATGATTATTAATAAAATGGGAAACATGATAAAATTTATATACAGGTATGATTACATACCGATATTCAATATCACCAAAACGATAGTATGATGTAAGCTTATTCAATATTAAGTCTTAATAAGTATATTTGAAGTTCAATGTATTGGTAAAAAGTGAATGATAATATGTGTTTAATCTTCATCGATGTAATAATATTTTACAAATATATAAATAATAATTTTACTCGGAAAATTTTTTATAAGAAATGTACCATTCAAGAGTAAAAGGTTATTTAATACTCGCTAAAATATAACTTATTTATAAAAAAAGTCAATATTAATTGTACGTATAGTATTGTTACAAACTGGTATCTCCACTTGTTTAATAAATGAATATCGCAAAATGAATTTCATTTGTAAATATGCCGAGGACTACGTAATAGTCCTTGAAATATGCGATCTGGGTATCTTAAAACTTTTATATTATTATTTTTGTATTTTTAAATAATTAATATAAACTTATCTCAAATTGTGCTACAATAACCCTGCATTTATAATGAATTTAGTCATTAATATTATGAGAAAATATATGTGTTTCTCTGTACATGTATGTATGTATATCGTATATGAACGTATTCCGGGTTTTATTATTCTCCTAAATTATTTCCAATATATTATTTTATACCCTTTTCTTACCATGTACTACGTTTCAACATTAATCAAATTATATCAAATTAATCAAATTATTTAAAATATATCACGTTATCTAATTTAACTTTATGTCTTATGACACCTCAGCATCTCATCTTTATCTTCCTTTATAAAATGATATCTAACTAAATTGAATATTTATTTCTCATGTGATTAATAAACTATTTTAAAATACTTTACTTATGTCGAATACATATTCAGTTTATTTCACTGGAATACACTATTTGAAATAAAAAGTTAAAATTCATTGACTGATTTTTTGACATGATGGATTCAAAGTTTAATAATAACATTTAATATAATAATTAAAATAACAATACATATACATACATATATACATACATAAGTTCAGCCGATTTCAAAAACGCTATTAACCCTAACTATACTAGGTTTTTGAGTGCATCTCTTTGTTTTATTATTTCCAATTGTACTATTTTAATAGAAATTAATATATAGATAACAACATATTTTTTATGTAAAAATTCATAATAATGCTAGCTGCATTCAGCAGCGTGTATTAGGAAGTCAATAACAATTATTTGAGCCAAATGTACTTTTCACTTATTCCGTGTATTCAATGGCTCTTATACTGCCATCTTCGAAAGCATCAGATGAATTTGAAAATAGACTACAACAAGAACTATTAAAATTAGTCAACGAAATCGATTGAGTAGTTTCGGAGTTATTAACGTTAAAACATACTATATCGGCTAAAATTGATTTTTGAGATTATCCTTTGACTTTAAATATACCAACTTATATAAATACACAAATACGCTGTTTTTTAACGTCTATGTTTTTATGCAGATAATAATTAAAAGATAATATTATTTGTGTATTTATTTTCTGTGTTTATTATAATACAGCTGTCTAATACTTTTTTATTCACAAAAATTATCCAGATATAAATTTATAGTGAACAATCTTTTAGCAGCACATCAAAATTGTGTATTAATTATGTTTTTCACATTAGAATTAAATTAGAAATAGACTACAAAAAATGTCTGTTAATTAACATTAAATGGATATATTAAAATGAATTCCATTCTATGGGTTTTAAAATATTATTACAGAAAAATCAAAGGGCTTTTATTCTTTTGTTTGTTTATAAAAATAACGGTAGCAAAGGTATCATAGGAGGATTCTGCCAACCTCCCATCCTCTATAAACTGTAATAATAATTGTTAATGAAATCCAACATTGTTACAACATTGTTTATATTATTGTTTATCAAAATATTAGTAATACTTAATAATATTTATCCATAAAAATATTGCATAAAAAAGGAAACATGAGTTAATCGAATATTCTGATTGTGTGTTTTATAACGATAATATTACTCAAAACTTTAATGTCCGCAAAATAATATTTGTTTCATTTTTTCATTAAAATGCTGTTTATTTTTATTTTTCTAGCTTTGCGTGTCGCTTCCACTTTTTTTTCTGACTAACTATGTTATATGGCAGACAAACTTTCCCATGCCATTATTGTCTTTATTTTAGCTCTTAACCGTGTTCTCATTTAATTGACACAGACATGATTGTCTATTGAATTTTGTCTAGCCAAGAGTTTCCCAGCAAAATTTGTCTTCAGAAAGAATCTAATTTTATATAAAATAATAATTAAATTTTCCATATCCATATTTTTACGATCTAATATGTTCCTTCTTTAATCCCTAATCGTTTTGTTATTTTCTATCAAGGGAAAGGTCGATTATATTTTGAAATTTTTTTGTAAAATATTTTAAACTCTAGCGTATGAAAATAATATTTCAAATTATACGAGCATGAATATCATATATTGCAAAATATTATTTCATATTCACAAATTGTATATCATATGTGTTTTTTGAAAAAAAATACAATACAATTTAAATTGTTAATATACATAAATTTTTAATCAATTCCAAATATTACTAAATTCAATTAAAAATATCACAAGATATTATCGGGGGGTTAATTCTTTAAGAAAGTGAAGCTTTAGTTAAAAAACTAAATAAAAACGTTATTATAAATATATATATTTTTTAATATTTTGTAATTGTAAATATGTGATTTAAGTTTCCACAGTAAACAGTCATGTGCATTAACTGTATAATATAAATAGTTTAATTGTTTATTGTAATTTAAAAAATAATAGTTTTTGGGATTATATTAGAATGTTACTGATTTTTATAATCACTCTAATTTCTGTTGCAGAAAACTGACAAACGAAACTATATGTTTTTTTATTTCTACAATTTTTAAAAGTTATTACAATCCAATTTCTATTAGTACTGCAAAGAGTTATTTTACATTTTATCAACGTTATTGAATATTTTTATTCTCCCATTAAGGACAGGTATGCACCGCACCGCACCGCAGCAATGTGTGTGTGCAAGTATAAGGGATCTTATGACCGACCACGTTTACATTCTTTGCACGAACATTTGACCGGGTTTATATATGATTTTAATTAAGTATAAGCAATTAATTAAATAATAATTAAATACATGTATTTAATCACATATTGGATTGATCAAACACATTTATGACCGTATTCTGTCATATTTAAATTTAACAAAAGTAATACGTCAATAATAACGGCCTGTTTAAACCTATTTGTATTTTTTTAGTTTTGTTTGACTAAATTGATGTCTGACCGCATCTAAACTTAGTCGCACTTATGCTTGACCTCTTCAGATCCTCCAGTCAATCAACGAGTCAAAACGAGACCTCTGACAAAATCCAGATTGAACAGAGCCCTGAGGAAATAGTCCCACCACCCTCCCTTCCTCTTGACGACACAACAATCCAGTTTCACCGCCCACAACCACTCTCACACCGGCCCCAATACACCCCCGATCCCACAACTGTCGGTGAGCTGGATCCGGGAATCTACAAGTGAGTCTCTTGACTAGTCAGATAGAATTAACTGATAACCTTTAAGAGAACTGTTCTACCTTGATATACAAATATTAAATATTCCAAAAATGCTTTGTTTTCGAATTTTTAATATACATATTATTCGATATTATTCAAAAATTTGTTTGATTTATGTTGCTTTGTTCAAAACGAAATTTTTTATTTTGATGAATTTTATTTTGCTTAAACTTTGAGTTTAAATTAATCATTTTTTAATCTTTAATTTACATGTTTCTCAGAGTATCTTAAATTTTTCTAGGGATATAAATTTTGTTTTTATATGGATACTTCTAATTGTTATGGCTAATTTTTGATTTTTAATTTTTTTTAATTAATGCTCTAATAAATGCTTTTCATCGTCTAGAATAGATACAAATGTTTTCCTCTTAAATGAATTATTCATAATAAATTTTATATCAAATATGTT
This sequence comes from Invenusta paracnida, assembly GCA_036023295.1. Taxonomy (NCBI): domain Eukaryota; kingdom Metazoa; phylum Platyhelminthes; order Proseriata; family Coelogynoporidae; genus Invenusta; species Invenusta paracnida. The sequence continues at coordinate 6,018 of JAYRBW010051835.1, forward strand.
TCGTAAACGAATTTTATATAATTGGGCAGTGGATTCAATTGATTAAACCAATATAATGTCAGTAAAAATAACATTTATTAAAAGTGTAACAGGTTTTGCTGCAACCAACAGCATCATCATCAGGCAAACAGAATTTGTGAGACTTAATGTATTTAATGTAATAAATATCTAATAAATGTCTAAATACTTTAATGTATTATCTCACAAATTCTGTTTACCTAATGATGCTGCTGACTGCAGCGAAACATGTTCCGCTTTTAATAAATGATATTTTTACTGGCTAAATTTGATATAATACATACATGCCTTATATACTTCCCACTAACACTTTTTGTTGACTGTTTCTAAAGGTTCAGGTACTACGATAATGCAAAATATAAACTATACTAAACTTGTCTCTTATAATTAAACAAATTTATTTATTTTATGCATAAACGCATTTTATTTGCAATAAAATTCATGTCCATAAGAAAATATTACACATTTTCAGTGAGTAATACAACTCTACCGTATTTTTCATGAAACACTTTAAATAAGAAATTTTCAATAAAACTAATTATTGTCAATTAATAGTATTAATAATAAGAAAATAAATAGTAGTTCATTGTCGCACTTCATGCAGATCTTTAATTACATGCAAAATATTAAGTTTGAAACTCACACAATGATTTTCAATTCTTTCGCTACACAACGTCTCTGCTAACACCAATACATTTTTATTGCAAAAATTATATTAAAACTAGTTTTGTAGAAACATTATAACTTACGTTAAGCCAAAGTCTTTTACATTTTTTAATGATTTTGATAATTAACGTATTGTTTAAATGGATTTATATAAAATATTAATAAAGAGAATTGTATAGTTTCCATACTGAGAGTAACTCTAAGTAGCAAAACCAGAAAGAGATCTGAGTATGTAATTGCTCATAAATGATTTAAATTAAGTTTTTTTATAATTGTGTATTTGCTCTGCAATCTGTTGTTTAGGCACAATTTTGTTAGCAACTTTCGCATGTAATCATATGAAGCTAATGTTATAAGTGTTTCAAAAACATAATGCTAACAGGATATTCATGTATTTATTTTTCAGAAAAGATATAACAAAGGAACAGTATGAGATTCAGCATTCCAAACACGTTCATCTCGGATCCATAGAATTCTCGACCACTTTCGATAGCTCAACTAACAATTTGATGGTGTCAGTGTTCCGACTAACGGATCTTCATGGTAAAATCAATAAAATGTTAAATTTGGTGCATACAAACCCAAATTTAAAACATGTATCTTTTTATTTTCACAGTTTTTTTACTCATTAATGTATTTGTTTTTGTACTCACTAATGTATAAAGATATTTCGATATATTATTATTTTTTCTAGTTTAAGCTCAGTGTATTTTAGCTTTTACATTTTGTAATCATAATATGATTTAAAGTCCTCAGCATAAAATTCCAATTATTACTTACTTGTATTATTCTGTTATTCTCGATTAAACAGTATTTTTATTCTCTAAAATAATAAGAACTTTGCACTCCGTATTCATTAAATACATAAAAAAAGATTTTATCTTATCTCTTAACTTCTAAAAATGAATATAGCCCATATTTTTTATATATTCGAAATACAAATGCTATGAAATTTACGAAAAAAATAAATAACAGACTTTTAATTTAGCTGCAGATTTAAAAAGAATTGTTATAATATGCTTTGTAGGTACTACTATATAATATAATATTATGGTAAAATATAAAATTAGGCAGTATTTATAATATTTAAAATTTTTTTTTACTATTTTTATTTAACAAAAGTATACTTCCGAAATTACAGAGGACTTATCCGATATCGCCTTTATTTGATTATCCTTGATTGAACATCTTATGCACGTATTAATCGATTTTATTAAATTTGTAAAAATTCTAGCCTTTGAATTTCGTGCTAAACTAAAGCAATCACCCTAAACTAACAATAACATTTTAATATTTAGAAAATTTAAAACAGCAAAAATTATAAATGATTAATACATATTATAGTTTCAAGCAAAATCTTTCATATGAACAATTGTATAGTGTGAACAATAGGCTGCTTATAAAGTCTTAGTTAAAATTTTGATCTGTAATATATACATGCTCATTATATTAGAAAAAGACCGTACAGAGATCTTTTAAATAACATCAAAACTGTTTAATGTGCACAAGCATATTTCAGGAAATAATCTCAGAAAGTTGTATGAATCTTTGAATTCATTTAATAAAGAAATGTGAGTCTTCTTTTAAGATAAAAACATCGAATGAGGTATATTTATGATTTCTTCACATAATCTTCGTAATAATTATATATAATTTTTTTCTCTTAATAAAAAATGAAATAAATGCTATAATTTAGATCAAAAAGAGGAACATTCATTAACATAATTGAGAAGGCGACAATAGTTTTTGAGATGCACTATAGAAACGACGATAATGTAAAGGAACAGTTTCAGCTGTTAAACTGAAGAAAAAAAACTTTACAGACTGTAAAAACTGACATTTACTTTTTAGATGTCAAAATCCTTTTTACAGGAAGGTGTATCTGTTGTCGTTATTTAAATTATTAAATTATTAAATTAATTATAATTTTGAATGTTATACATGATTTAAATGAAATGTCTAAGGAATGATTTATTCATTTACCTACTTATTTTACCGTTAGACAAGGCATTAGTACTGGAAATCTATTAATAATAGAAAATGCTAGAAGTTTTAATCTTTATACTTATTATTTTGGTTGATTAAAATCAAGAGTTAATAAGAAAAAATAAAATGATAATGAAGATCAAAAGTAATATAAAGCAAAAATTATCGAATACATTTAAATTAAAAGGACGAACATACACTGGCAAACATTGTATGATATTTTTGGTCAATTTGTAAGGAAATCGAGCATAACTACAATTTCTATATAAGCATAATTAAAAAATAAATATTAGCTTAATTTTGTTTGAAAATATCTTATTAATTATAACTTTTTTATAATAAATAAATAAATATTTGATGGTATGTGCATCACATATGCAGAATGTAAAGAATAGTTGTTCAATAATTTCTATATTTAAGGCAAATGATTGACAAAGTAGTATATTCGAATATATTTGGATGACATTTTCATGTATGAACAATAATTACTAACATGTAAATTTTCTGATGCAGTCATCAATATGGAATTTTTAATTAGTTGTTTAATTTATTGATACTCCCTAAACCAATTTATGTTAATTTGACTTTGCAATAATTGAGTATTTACTCTAATAAATGTTATAAATTTCAGTAGTTTTGAAAGTACTTAGTCAATTTATATTGCTAACATTTAAATAACCTATTTACAATGCTGATAGTATTAATTACAATTATTGGACAGTGAATTCTATAGAAATGCTTATTACGCAATAAATATACCTAAGTGATGATATTGTTGTTTTTATGGATGCCTGTATTTATGTAGTATCAGTATTATTGTAATAACAATATCCTATTATATTTGTTAGATAATTGAAATATATATATTTTTAAATTAACATTTACTTTATTTTATATTTATTCCCTATATAGGTATCTATCACATCTAGGCGTGGTACTATTTATTTATCTATTATATCTGTGCTGAAAAAGGCTTAAAAATCTTTCGATCCACAAGCAGCCTCATCCACAATTGATTTTGTTTCGAAAAACGTAAATAAATTGTTCAAATAGTAAATAAACATTAATCAGGTAAAATTGAAATATGTTTTGGGAATATAAGATTAGCTAATTTAAACATATGACGATTTGAAGAAAATTGAATTTATCGAAAATAGGTATCTTAAAGCATTATAGATTTAAAAATAAACTGCATTGGAGATAATTTCTCTTATTTTATCTATTTACACCGCACATGAAATGCAATTTTGATCCAGAAAGCTCTTGGATGCATTATGCATTCTGCAATCAAATTTTGTGTCTTAAACGATTGTAAATAATGCAATTATGAACTATACAAAGCAATATACATTAATGAGTGATATTTACACGAGTTAAAGTAACACTCGAACGCATAACATATGAGTTATAAAGGTCCACTTATCATTATTCCAGGTCGCAAGCTTCCCGATGGACGGATAGAAAAGAGGAACATCTTTGTCAGTATTTTTATCCTTCCTGACAATCTATCACACCAGACTAAACTGAAGAAGGGCACACTGTCTCCTATTTTCAATGAAAGTTTCGTATTCAAGGTATTTCTCCATCTTAAAAAAACTCATCTGTGAACAATTATCTATTAAATCTATTATTAAATTTTTATCTAAAATATAGAAAACTAAAAAATATTTCAAATTTAAGTCAAAATAATATGATTATTTCCTTCTATAAGTAGGTTACTATTATATATTTAAAAAATGATATATTTTGTCAATAGAATATATGAATTCAACTATAATACGGTGACTCTTACATTTACTCCATATGTAATTAATTGTCAATAATATTATATCATTATTTTAGATTATTATATTAATCTATTAATTAATATATTAAAGAATTAATAATTAGAATTTTCTGCCTTTTAAATTGACGCCATATAAAATTGTGTGTATCTAAAAGAGAAATGCATATTATTTTTGCTATATTTTCATAATTCTTATTGAATTAAAAGTTTATAATTATAAATAATTTGATAATTAAAAAAACCTTATTTGCGCAGTTCACCTGGAATTTATTTTAATATTTAAAACATTCTTCTATATTGTTTTAAATGCCAGTTGAATTTCACATTACTTGATTAGACATCTTGAGTAAAATTCACAAAAATTATAAATTTTCTGTAAATATGATTAGTAGATTAGGTGTGTCACGAGAACAAAGACCCCCCTCCCCCCCCCTCTCCCGTCCACTCAGGATCGAGCAAGTCTCCAACCAATGAAACGTCGCAAGGGTATATAAGGAACGTGCGAGTTTGTTTTCGCTCTTTCTTCGATTGCTCATGCTACTAGGCGGTCGTTCTCTCTCTCACCATGCAATACACCGACAGCGACTATGCCGAATTCGATCATTTCCTCAACGATCTTTTCAGCATTAACTCACCAACTACGCACCATGCTCCTGTCTCACCCCAACTTCTTCCGCTC
>JAYRBW010051846.1:0-11151 GCA_036023295.1 Invenusta paracnida
GTCAACAATTATACAACTTTAAATTTGATAATTTTATACTTTAACTTGATAACATTTACGTACAGTAAACATAATAAACTAATAATTTTAATATACATATAATTATACTGGATTTTATAGGATTCATAAAAGATTAAATCAATTTTCGTGCGCTGTGCGAAACTCCTCGACAATTGAGACTGTAATTCTTTGTGCTTTCATTTATGCGGAAATATGTACTATTTACTCATTTTTAGACTAAAGTAGGTTCTTTATAAATTTATCGCTAACATATTTTATTATGTTTGCAATGTTTTATAATGATGTTCAGCAAAATAGGTCATTATTGTGATTATTTGATATACATAATTAGTGTTCCATCTATAAATATAAATGTATCATTATTTATTGAAGATAGAAACACAGACCAAATTAGGTGCATTTTCCCGACTTATTCTAATCATATGTTTTTTTTATACAGATTAAAAATACATAAGAGGTATGAATGACAATATTAATACGAAGGGACAGTGACTGTGACCTCTAAAGCTGTGAAGGGAGAAGAATTATGAGCAGGTAATATTCTTTTTTAGGAATTTTATTGATCCGAACCTGCACGTTACTTTCCTGAGTGCTCACTGAAATAAATTTAATTTGAATGCTTAAAGTTCACAGATGGATTTAAGATAGCTTGAGTATGACACAGTACAAAAGAATATTATACCCAATGTCAAATTTCAGGCATACTTACTTGATAAACTGATTAAAATTAAAGTTATGATATACGGGTAATCAAAACTGGACTAATCGATTTCACACAAAAAAATTATCTAAATTATGAAGTAACCATAAATATTTATTTTTCTTTAAATACATCCATTGGCTATCTAAAAAATGGCATATTATTGTGAAGAAATATTTTTTTGTAGAAATATTGATCCTCTCTTGATTTTCAATTATAACAATAAATATGATTAGTAAAAATGGTATATTTCTAAACGTTTAAATATTATTTTCTTAAGTGTACTTATTAAGAAGTAACTGAATAAGCATAATATACTTAATCAATGAAAAGAAATATGTTGACCACAATCGCAAAATGTGACATGTTTTGACTGGAAATATTTTGTATTAATTAATTTGATGTACAAATCACTCTAGCACACCAAGTTTGAAACACATTTTTTGAATATTAACATTTTTGTATTTGAAATGTACCTATTATACTATAATACATTTATAATTATAACTGTCATATTTATTAATTTTGGTTTATCTATGTGCTTTGTAATAAGTAATGCATTTAATTATCTGCCATATGTCTACGAAACTTGCTATCATTTAAAAAAATCATGATTGCGTTATATTATTATATTTATAATGTTAGCAATTTGTTTTTTATGGCTTACGGTTTAATACAAATATGTATCAAAATTCAAATGAAATATGGATAATTTATTCTAAAACATAATTGACTAAAACACATACTTTTAAAGCAAGCAGTTTTTGGATCTCCTTCATATCCATCTTCACATTGACAACCTCTCTGTGCAGTACAAATCGTCTTCTTACCGCACTCGTTACAGTTCCAACAATGTTGGACTCCGTCTCCTTTAAAATTTTTGATGCATTGGCACTGACGGTTTACACATTTGGCATTTGCATGACAAACGTCCTTGCATGCTTAAAAAAGGAAAATTAATACCTTTACATGATTTCCACAATTATTTGTATTTTTTAACATGTATATACCCCAATATTGGTTTAAATGTAGAGTATAATGCAAAAAAAAATCAGTTCAAATGTTACACAATCAAATAACAGCAATGTTAGTAAGTAATCTATGGGAAATAATGATACCAAAATGCAGTATTTGATATGTTTCACAAATAATTAATATATTTTGATGAAAAACAAAATTAAACCATCCACAAAAACATTCAAATATTGCTTGCTTTGTTACAAATATGAACACAGAACATTTTTTCAAAATATATAGGACTGTACAATGATTAACGTATTATAGTAGGGGAAGCTGTGGTAATAACGCCTAAGTAAGCGGAAATGTTAATAAATTCCAATTGAATATATAAATCGTAGTTATTTAAACATATTTGTATTCAGTTACTTTCGTATTATTAAAACCAACACCATTTGGGCACCAACATTTACACTGTTAAAATTTTTGAAATTTTAGTAAAAAATTTAATTTCGTTGTGAAAAAAACACTTGTGGTAATAACGCATATCCAAATAAATTTAATTTTTAAACACATTTTTTTAATATTTTGTAAAATATACCTAGATAATATGACCTAACTAAATAAAAAAGACAAAAACTAATCAAAATAATCCATATTGGTAGTAGTGTAATATATAATAATTATCTAAAGAGGCAAAATATCAATATTTATAATTTCTAAAAAGGTATAGCATGTTTATAATGTTTTAAATGCGAATTAACACAAATTAAAAAAGATATAAGAAAAAATGCGAATTAAGTAGGCATAAGTCAAAATATCATAAAAAGTATGACCAATAAGTTTAAAAAAATGTAGTCTGCTTAGAATATTTTAAATACTGCAGTTAGCACAAGATGTCGAACCGTAGCAGCTCTCACAACACCATTTAAAACAAGTTGTACACTGGAACCAGTCTTCAACCGATTTCGAATGCTCGGAATAGCAGACGCAGCAATGATTTTGATCTGCATCGGCAGCTTTAGCCTGAGCAGATGAGCAGGGCCCAGTGATTTTCATTTTTGGAAGATATTTGACTCTTGATACATCATTTATTTTATTTAAGTTTGTTTTGGAAGACGGTTGTACTATATAGGGCGTTTGTTTTAAATTTATTGGCGCGTTCTAACTTTTTTGAACATCGGATTTCTTTTTTCCAGCAATATTGATTTCATTGGTGAAGATGTCAAAATGTAAGAAACCATTTTTTTAAGTTTTTTAGCGTTAGATGATGCTTCATGCTTTAGTAAATGGTAAAATATCAGTTGGTGACACCACTAGTTGAGTATGATTGGTTGATTCTGGAGCATTATTCTCATCTGTAGGCTGAAAAGCGATTACTCGATTCAAACTAGTTGCTTCCAGCTTTCTATAAGACTCTATTCGGGGTGCCTTTTCAAGAAGTCATAGTACCAATAGTCACCGGCTAACTTGGATTTCGTACTAAATCGGTTTTTTATTTTATTTTTTAGAGCGTATTCATAAGCCAATCTCTGGAAGTCAATCTTCGAGATCCCATAGAAGACTTTAGATAAATTAATAGCATGACGCACTAACTGTTCTTCCTGGTGCTCTGAAAATATTCATTTCTATCCAGAGTTAGGTTTTTCTTGATTGTGTTTTGTCAGTCGGTCACGCAAAGTTATCCTTGGAATATTATGTGCATTAGCAGCATATCTAATACTCATGCCATCACCAATTCTTTGAATGGCCTGTGTCAATGATTATGTTTACCATGAAGATATTTACGTTTTTTTTATATTATCGAGCCATTCTGAAAATATATAATTAGGTCTTGTATAACTTTAAGATTGATAAGAATTCTTATTAATAGTTTTAAGTATTTTAAAAACATATTTATTTCGTATATACAGCTTATAGGCACAAATCTCTGCCTGAAAAAATGTATTATCTTATAAAATGTGAAACTGGGTAATAACGCCCCCATTACCCAGATACAAAAAATAAAAATAAATAGTCATATGGAAAGTATCACACCTTCAAATCGTTTATTTATATTAATGTAAAAATAAAATAATATATCATGTTAAATAAATTCATAGTAAAATAGATTACCTACCTATCAAATACAGGTTATTTTTTAAAATCAAAAATAGTAACTTAATAACATTGTTACATCAAAACACGTGATTTTTTTTTAATTTGAATTTTTCTGACAGTATTCGTTTACAAATTTTAATTTAGTTCATATTAACAAAGTAGTTATATATGAGTTTTTTTGAAGTTATATTATAGTTCTAAAATAGTTAGTTTAACGAAAAAGTGGGTGGGCCGGCGTTATTACCAAATAGGCGTTATTATCCAAGCTTCCCCTAGTACTCAGAAGAGTTACCGGTCTTTAAACCATTTGGAAACTGGTTTTTATTGAACCGGTAACTTGCCCTTTACTTTTAAGTGTGAATATTGATCATTTATAAACTCTTAGGCTGTTTTCATTAATCACCAAACTTTAAAGCTCGATCACGTGATTCATATTTTGAAGATACTGTGTCATGTGAAAGATATATAAAGATCGATAATAAAAGAAAACGGCCTTAGTGTATAATAGTAGAATTCAATTTAGTGTATGGTTGATACAAGGCAATACTATATATTTGTTTCGCTTTATAGCCATCGATTGGTAATACAAAAAGTATATAAAAAGTAGATGTTAGGAAAGATCCTTTATTTATTTTTAATTACTACGAGAGTGAAACGACTAGATCGATACATTTTTCAATAATGTCAAATTAAATAGTTGTATTTCATAATATTGCTAATTAAAATGTCAACAATTATACAACTTTAAATTTGATAATTTTATACTTTAACTTGATAACATTTACGTACAGTAAACATAATAATCTAATAATTTTAATATACGTTTAATTAAACTGGATTTTATAGGATTCATAAAAGATTAAATCAATTAAGCAGGGATAAAATATCAGCTGTTAATTATGGTTGAAACCAATTTTTGAATTATGGTTATATTTGTACGGAAAACGTTACTTCTGCAATAAACATTTCATATTTGTTCATATTACTAAATTTATATAAATATTTATTTATTAATTATTTATTTGCAAATATATACTTTTTTGCTAGCATTGAATCATTTTGAATAGTTTATCTTTTCGTTCGTTCAAATTTGCAAACTACTATCGAGAATTGTACATTCAATTATAGCTACAATTTTTCAGTTTATATATGTGACACATTGTTTTTTGTAGATAGATATTGACCGAGTTTTAATAAATTTATGCATTTGCATAAAATATCTACTTTTAGTAAATTTAACAATTTAAGTTGACAATTTTTACCAATTATTATTTTGATCATAATTAAGACGAATTTTAAATGAAGCCTGCTGTTCTATACAAAAATATTGTATCAAGCCAAAATTAACTCGATTTTCTTGAGAAGACTTTATGAAATAATTGTGATGTTCAGACAATCGATATACATATATATATGTATATATATTTACTCTTTTATATTGCACTGCTTCTATTTAACTGGATTCCATTTAAAACCAAATTTAGATTATTTGACGTGTAGTTAACTTGCAATATATAGTCACACCCACATTTGCATTCCACTATTATATATGTAGGTAAATATACATATATATCTGATTATTGGTTCATTTGACTTTTTTAAATTTCTGACTGGTAAATTCGTATCTGAATAAAATAAGCTCAATGTTATATCGTCTCTTTTGATCTTTTTAAATTACGTTACAGTGTATAAAATATTAGTCTCCACTAAATATTCTGACAATAATAAATCTTACAATTTATGAATAACAATAATTTTGTCATATTGAACACATTTTGCACATTGATATATATTAGTCAGCATTTTCAATAATAAACTTTATATAAAAGTGTTCAATTAAAATGTACCTCTTGTTTTGCATATATGAAAACACAGTTTAGTGCAAAGCATATTCCGAAACGCATGGCCACTCATGTCAAAAGCGACACAATCTTTCCCTTTTCTATTGAAATTACCACTGACAAAAGTGCATCTAAAATATCAAAATAAACGATTTTAAAATATTTTTTTGTATAAATTAATAAACATAGATTGCGAAAATAAGAACGACAAAATATCTTGTTTGGATTAAAAAATTCCGTTTTACCTTGGAATAGTTACATATTCTTTTAATCCGCATGAAATTCTTACTAAGGCGTAGTTTTATTAACTCGTTTGCGCTAACTATTTTTTGTAAGGTGTGATAACGTTTTAAATATTGATTATTCTGACGATTCTGCAGACAAAAATACATTTCGTGTTCAAATATGTTTTTCTACAAATCATCTGCATCAATCAAGAAGAGTATTAGTGTAATTGTTGTGTTTCTAATATATTTTTTGTTGGTGGGTGGGGGATGTATTTTGTGTTTCTAATACGAAAGCAGTTTCGGTTTAGATTCGCTTTCGCTTTAAATAAATATAAGAAGGTATTGTTCATTGTTGGGATATCATTAATTCTTCACTTGTTTACGACTGACTTCCAACTAACTATGAAGTGCATTATTAAATTGGACGATACGTTGACAGATCTCATGCTCCCTAGCTGCCTTATTCTGGCCTCTGCAAGGGTTCTATGATTAGAAACCTTCTCACCGGTGCAGAGTCCATGGTATCGTTTCATTATCAATTCGGTAAGATAGACTGCTAAAATCTCATCCATACTCCTACACCATTGCTTCAGACAACAGTGAAACCTCTGCCCACAATGTGACTTGAAATGCAGACTGCAAGCACCGTAAAATATGTGTTGCAATTCTAGCTGAGACTGTATGACTTTTATATTCGGGATCGTACCATGTTGGGAGATAACAACCGGAAAATAAATGAGAAAAGAAGCAAACTGGTTTTATCTTACACTTTTATAGTCTATTTTACATGTACCAAACAATCAAAACTTAGCAACGTTTTCTTAATATTTGATTGACAAACTGCATAAACATAGCCATATAATGGTATTGCCATTATACTTACCATGTATGATACTCAGCTAAAACATTGTTTCGCTATGTTAGTAGTAAATCCCAGCCAAGCTGGCAAAACAACATTTGTAGAGAAACTGATTAAACATAGAGATGTGCATTTTGATATCCCACCCCACACAGTACACTAGTTTAGTGAGAGTCAGTATGAGCCGACAACAAAACTTGGTGACCTACGAGTATGTGAAACGGGGCTGCCCGATAAAACGGCTATAACGGCAAGTGCATTACCAAGCATAAGCTCTAATCGAAGATTCCCCTCACTATAGGGTTGTGCATGGCCAGTAACTGTTAGACCAGGCGTTAGATTAAATGCAAACAAGGTATCCTCCCGTAGTAAAGTCGCATGGTTGTATGTTGTAAGGGGTAGATTACATTCTGTATCACAAGCTGTTTTTCATGCTTCATGAAAGTTCCGGGGAAGACTTTGACCAGTTTAACATAGAGAACGGCTTGCTCAATAATCACCTTTGAAACGTTTTGTGCCGTGGTTTTATTAAAGAGTTAAAATTCTGGCGAACCAACTTAATGTGCACATCTAGTTGGCTGAGAAGATACTTTCCCTGCTGACATATATCCAGACACAAAGGACCACAGAGGTCAATCGATTCACCCCCTTAACGCTATTCAGACGTTGTGTACATATATCCACTGTTTGCCGCCTCCTCTGTTTCCATATGTCCTGCAGTATCCTTGATAAAGCCAGATGTAAACAACTATTCCCTTTTACAGGCACCGGAAGAGAAAAAGCTGGTTATTGAGATATGCTCTATAGGGATACATATGCACCCCTCTGTCAATTAGTATATTGCCTAGCGTAAGCTTCACATCATAGAAGAGGGAGTGCATCCAATTATTTACTGGTGCCACCTTTTGTGCCTCAGCTGTATAGGGAGTACCATCTGCTTTAATAACTTTGCAACGCAAGTGAAGCATAGCAGCATTTATGTCAATATATTCCTTATGGGAGGAAGTAATAGTAAACTCGATGGGAGCATTGCCTTGGGTAACATGCCTATAGGCGCCTTTTTCAGTCGTAGTTAAGTTGATTATATGAATGCTCCGCTCCCCTATCATGGCAAGACTATAGAGTTCCACTGTAATTTTTGGAATCACTATTAGATGCTGTGGTTCGATGATGAATTTATATTTCGAAGAGAGTGCCATTCTGAGAGTGGAGAGAGGGTGATGATAGACGACCGTCCTGTAGCGTGTAAGAAAAAGAATGAATTGTAACAGACTTTCCGCTCCTTTAATGCTCTTTCTGCCCTATCATTGGTTGAATGTTTAGTCAATTGTGATTGGATGAAAGGAGGAGGGGTGGTCCAGAAATGCACTCCCATACTAATAAAACCAATTTATGCATCTCTATTGTGATGAATAACTGAGTTTGAGGCCTAACATTAATGGTAACATTCTCTGGCTAAAACCATCGATAGACGTACGTTTCTTCGACGCTCAGAGTAAATCAATGGAGGAGAAACGGCTGGAATCGGGTAATTATCAACTGTTGATTCGCGCATCAATGATCTACCTTGGTTAACATGGTGATAGGGGTTTCATTGCCTGTCTTCTATTACTTGTGGTACAATGTCACTACAAAGAGAAGAATGTTGACATTGTTGACAATATGTCAGCTCGAATTCGGTTTACCAATCTCTGAAGTTGTGGCTACTACCGCAGAGTCAACCTCTTCCAAAGCTGTTCAATGAAGATTACTATGACAGACGCGTACAGTTTTGCACACTTTTCTTATCTCAATTTCAAGATGGAGGAGAACAAATTTTTCGAAAAATTCTGTGGAGTGGCGAAACCCAATTTAAATTGAATGGCCCAAGTAAACCGTCACAATTGCGCATTCTGGGCAGTTAATAATCCTCATCTTGTTACATACAAAGAGTTAAATTCTCCCGGCATAACAGTTTGCGCTGGCATTTGGTGCGATGGAATTGTGGGACCATTCTTTTTTATGAGACAGTGACTGGTAGATCCTACCTGAAAATGCTTCAAGAACAACTTGTTCCTCTTCTGATAACTTCTCCAACATTTCCTTTTATGCTTTTTCAAAAAGATGATTCTCCGGCACATTACAGCAATGAAGTTCGTGCATTTCTTGATTCAAAATTTCTTGATAGGTGGTTGGGGAGAATAGGTCCTTTGAAAATGCCAACCCGATCACCCGATCTAACGCTACTAGATATTTCAGTATGGGGAATATAATTAAGGATGAAGTTTTTGGTAACAAGCGGGTAAGTCGTGAACATTTACGTACTGAAATTATATCTGTTTTTTTTTTCAATTTTACCTCAGCCTTATGTCAATCAATTAGTTATTCAATACCCGATCGGTATCAAAGGTGTATTGATGTGTTTGGTCACTATTTTGTGCACTTGTGAACATTTGAGCATTTGTAAACATTTACATTTATATTATTGCTTAATGAACATTATTGTCTGTAAAAAAAGAAGTTATTAATAAATGAAGTTAGTTGTGTAATCCAATTTTTAATATATATGACTGGGGGTACGGACGGACTTATGGGCCACTCTGAACATGAAAAAAATATAGTATAATATATACGAATTATGCTATTTTTTGTTACTAGACCGCCGGTTGAAGAAACGTAGATAGAAGGTTTTTATTACGTTTAATAAGTTTATCAACATCATCTAAATGGTGATTACCAAAGGATAGACTCCGGTTTAATGATAACCAGATGAGTTTATCTTCATAGAAAGAAAGAGAACGATTGCGGAAGTTAATTGTGTTAACCCCCTATCCATACTGGGCTATTTAACGCAGCCAGGTACCGGGGGGGGGGGGGAGGCCCTTATTGAAATCTACTTTAGGAGTGTACGTACTATAGTGATGAAAATTGGCTCCTAAGTAAATAAAAATGATCTACATATGAATTTGCATATAATTTATTTTTAAATGTAAAAATAAAAAAATTTTAGCTAATTTAATTTTTAAAGTACATAAAAACAAGTAAAAAAAATCAATTTTTTATCGAATTTTTTTTCCATCGAAATAATTCAATATATAATATATAGTACTGAGTGTCTGTGTTGGTGCGTGTTGGTGGTTAATTCAATTATAACTGCTTGATTATTTTATAACAAAAAAATAAAACAAAAAATGTTCAATATTTTTGGAGGTGATGGTGATGGAACCGCTCTCCGGGTTGTCCAGAAAGGTCTATGAAAGAAATTTTTCGCTAAAAGTAGTAAAACATTATTTTAGGAAAAGTCACGACAGATTATTATACCTGAATTGTTCAGTAAAAAAATTCCAGCGAAAATAGAAGAGGGGGGGCGAATTGGCCTCCCCTCCCCGGAATGCGGGGGGTTAAGCTGGTGCTTTTTTGTCCGATTTTGCGTTGATCATGACAAAGGGTCCTCTGCGCTCTCAGAACTATACTAAAGAGAGTGGGCTATCTCCTTGCTAGTTACTGTACAGATCAGCATACCTTTGGTTTGTTTATTTTACCGCCATTTGATTGTAACCTGAAATAAGTCTTGAGAAGCAAAATAATCCGTTCTTGGAACGTGACACCTCTGGCTTGCTTAATATGTTATGCACCCTTATAGACCTGCGTTGCATAAGTTAGAGTAGTTGGAATTATTTATGGGATAATTTGATGCATCCAAAATCTGATCTTGATTCATAAGCAAAGTAAATTCTGTTGCTACACGCATGTGTGTGTTGTCTTCAAAAACAGATAGTCTGTATCGCCACCAATAATCTCCAACTGACCGCCAATTTCAATGAGCGTAAGTTCTTATTATTTTATATTAAATCTCATACATTATGAGTTTTGAAATAATTAACACAGCTTGACTAATAAAAAACTTATTCAAAACGACCTGATTCTTGGGAAGGTGAATTCCGATCAAATTTTTATAAAAAATTACTGCATTTATGAATTTGGGACGACTCGTAAGTTTCTTTACTTTAGCTTCTTTGGATGTAATACTAAAATTGAATTGTTGTCTAACAGTTTCTATTCATTTCCCATAAAAAATAAATATCTATCAACTTACAGTAATCCTTTTGAAACATAGCAGCTGTATTCTGTCATTCTATTGAATTGTGACTGATATACGGCTCAAAAATTCCAACTGATGAAACTGGAGAACCCCCTGCACTGAGAATCAAGCTGCATACCTTGATTAATATACAACTAGAGCAGTTCTCATTAAACGACATAATTCTTTTTATCCTAATCTGTTAGCATAAAAGTAGTAGGGAAGGTAGACCGCGAGAACAAAGACCCCCACTCGAGTAAAGTACTTTTTGAATTTCGCGCCAAAAATTTTCAAATTTAAAAGTGCGCAGGATTGTGTGGCGCCAAATTCAAATTATTAAATACGCGGCAATATTTTAATTACGGAACAGTATTTAAGACACGCGC
>JAYRBW010051857.1:0-11151 GCA_036023295.1 Invenusta paracnida
AAGTATAACCTCTTGTGATTGGAGTAGCATCTTCTTTACTATAAACACAAGATATTCCTATATTTGAAATTTAATTGGTGAATCTGTAAATTGTTTTAGGATATCAATAAAACCTGTTTCAGTGTAAATATCAGATTTTATTTAGTGTACTTTACATATGACTTATTTGTAAACCCTATTTTCTTAATTTCTTTCTAGTTTCGAATAATTGGTGAATTCTTAGATGTTGTTTTGATTTATTATGAGATAGAAAGGCTTGTAATGTTGTAAAAGAACGTTTACAATTCTTACAGTAATTTTGGGGTGATGTTTTGTGTTTCTGTTGAACCATTCAAAAAATTTAGCGTTTTTCCGGAATGATAAATTTGGAAATAGTGAAAATTATATAATGAAATAATGAAACGGCACCTGTTGTGATAAGATATTTTTTCATTTTAAAAATGTATATTGAAAAGTTATACTGGGGTGAGGACCTTCAAATAGCTCTGGATAAATTTCCAGGTTTTGTATGGGCAAAATATCCTGTTGAATTTGCCAGGGCATAATTATACCGGACCGTGTACACGATTAAATTTAAGTTTAAATGAAAATAATCACTCGAAGAAACAGATAAACCTATTCATAGAATGGATGCAGCAGCTTATAAAGACGATTTACCATATAGAAGTGAAGATATAAACATAAGGCATGAAGCTGGTAGGAAAATGATTGTCGAAATAGATGCTATAGAAAATCCAACATTTAAAGAAAAATTTGAAAGATTTATAGTTAAGAAAATATTACAAGCTAAAGTAAAATTTGGAATGGCGATCCCTTTGAAGCTAACGCCTTCGGTGTGGGTTTAGCTGATAAAATATATAAAGAGTACAAAAAACAGACATCATTTTTAAAGGTTAAAGTATTTAATAAATATGATATTCATTCAGCGGATTTAATTCATATGCAAAATGAACGTGGGCACATATTTTAACTGTAATAGATATATACAAGATTTGCGTGGAGAATTCCTAAAAAAATGTAACCGTAAAAGAAGCTTTTGAAATTTTAGAAAGAAAACCCCAAAAAACTGGGTCGATAATGGTTCTGAATTTTATAATAAAGTATGTATTTAAAAAATATTTAAGCGAAAATAATATTGAAATGTACCATACTTATAATGAGGGTAAAGCCGTTTTAATAGGATGCTTAAACGATTAATGTACAAAAGATTTACTGACCATTAAAAAGTGGTTGAAAATTCAAAAAAACACTTTTCAATTTACTGCTAACTAATACCGTGAGCATAATTATACGGGTCGTATACAGAAATTTTAAAATCAATTTAAATTTGAAATAGTATGTAGCTATGGGGAAGATTAGTATCTATTTTATAGCTGGAAGTATAACTTGCCGTTATTTTTATAGCAGATAAATAGACTGATGATATTTGCTATAGTAATCAACTATAAATACTATTTTTAATTTTTTTCTATAGTTAATCTCTAGTTTATAAATATATTGATACAAATAGACTTAATCCTTCTTCGGAAGCACATTTATATATATTTATATAAATTAATTTTACTTTACATAGACGGCTATATGCCTTATAACGATATATAAGTAGTATTTAGTCAATAACAGCGTAAATAGTTTGCTACAACTAGGAGTAAGTTATAGTCTTGATTTGAACGTTCGACCGTCAAATCAAGACTACTTACATACAATTTTAACATACGTAAGTTGTCTGTAATATTTTGGGTAGATTAATAGTAGTTTAAAACTGCATACGGAATTAATATGAGTCGCAACTTTATGTATAATTACTCTATGCTTAGAAGTTTATATTTATTATTAGCTTGTACCTGTAATAGTATGGGCACTAAAACTATAAAATATTTTTATCAGTTGTATTTTGCTTCTCATTTAGATTTCTATATACCTTTCTGACTGACACATCCGTATTGAAAAGTGGGATTCGAATTCTTATTGCGTGTAACAAACAGGATCATACCATGGCCAAAGGATCTAAAGTTGTTAGAGGTCTTTTGGAAAAAGAATTGTAAGTGGCCTACTTTAATTTTATACAGAAATTACTCTTTGTTACTTTTCAATATGTTTCATGAAATTTCCTTTTTGTTTACTATTAGTCTGTTTTATATTACGTACTAGTTATGTAATATATAATATAATATTGCTTTTATATTTGACTTTACTTTGAATGGATTATAAAGTTTTTTATGATTACGTTAAAAGTTAGCAAATTATAAAAAATAGAAAATCCGGCTATTTTTTATATATAGTCTGATAATACATGAAGTTAGCTTAGTTATTATTACAATTCTGTTACCGAAAGGTATAGATTTATCAAATATATAATGATTACAAATATTTTTATGAGTGGAAACATCTTTTTAAATTTTCAATAACTTTCCTGTGCTTTAGAAATACACTTCGTGTAACTCGTGCCGGTGCACTTGAAGGACTTGACACCAACGATACCAAAAACATATCTCCCCTGGGACGACCAGATAAGGAGTTCCAGTTCATTGACCTTCGTGTTCCTGTTGACTTTGTCGAGTGCTCAGTGCGTGAGAATCTCGATCCAGTGAAAGTCTGGCTAGACAAGCTCTAATTACGATTTTGTCATGTTATGGTGATTTAACCATTTACTTAATTTGCTTTTATCGTATAAATCAAAGGACTCCCACCACAACTTTTCTTTCTTCATAAATACCTCTCTCCATCTTCTATTTTGTCATATTATACTTATTTTTGGTGTATTTTTTGTTCTTGTCTTGAACCCGTTGTCGTATTACCTTTAATATGTACGTATTTTAATTATATCTTTCTGCTTACTCTACACTTATTTTTGTTCAATTCGATTGTGGCAATGGATGGATAATATACGATATGTTATAGGTGCATATGTATTTTGAAAATATCTTATGATACCTTTAATCGGCTTATTTTGTAGTATCATTAAGGCAATTCTTAGGGGAAAACTGTGTCTTTATGACTGAAAATTGTATACGTTTATTGCAGATGTTTTTATATGTACATATTTACATAGTTTGAAATTGTCAAAGAATTTAGACTACTATTTGTATACGGTATACCTACTCAGTAAATTCAGTATAATTTTGATGTCATCTTTAAAAGATATTATACTTCAATACTTTAAAAGAAATCGTACTCTGCGTTATATTTTTTGTTTTATTTAATTTTATAAAATGGCTCAGCAAATATTATACAGTCGTGGCAAAAAGTTTACCACCACTAGTGATCCTAAACTTCTTGTCACAACTGCAATTGAACGTTTCTAAAAAGCTTTCTTTTATGTTAATAATGTTGCTAAAACTTTTCTAATTGAATGATAATAATTCTATTGGTAGCTTTAAATATTTTTCATGGCGTATCGTATATAATTATTGTAAAATCATTTTTATACTATCGACAGTTCTTCGGAAGACCCCTATTTTATAGTCAACTGAAATTAATCTGATCGCGAAATATATTATATTGGCACGGATTATGTAAATTAAAAGTGTAATATATTAGATAAAGCTGTAGTATCGTCAATAACAAGAGCATCAGCAATTTGCTAAGAAGAATAGGTACATTTTTGACCGCTAATAAATCAGGCTAGAATGCATTAAAAAGAATATTTTGGTATCAACGTAATCGCTAAGATGAACTTTTGCAAAAGTATCTAAGTACTATTTTAAAAGGGGTCAATTTTGATGAAAAGTTTCTTCTTGTTGTTATTATCTAAACAAGAGCGTCTGCGTCGTAAAAATGAAATCCGAGTTCCCCTAAACAAAAACGAAATTCATATATGAAGTTCAGCCAAATTGATATAAAAAGGGTGCCAAGATTTAAAAAAATAATATTAATGATACATGGTACAGCCATCAAAGAAATTTATATAAAAACGACGCCAAGATGTAATTGTTACAATACTTTCTATTTAAAATGCTTAAACGTTTTTAAATCAATATGGAACATAGGTGATATATTTCCATATTTAGAATAATCGCTGAAATTGTATCAATAAATGCAGTGCAACTGTCTTACCTATCAATATGAAACGAAATAAAAGCCCAGATTTATTTAAGTGAAAATAAAACTAAGTACACGTTAGACAGAAAATCATATGAAATTAAATCAAAATGTAACTATTTCGAAGCAAAACGAATAATTTCTATACAGAGAGATTATATGTTTAGGTTATATTTTGAAAAAAAAAATTTCCATATTCAAGCATTTAAACTAAAATCTACAAAATTGCGTATAACTACTACTTTTTAGAAAAAATATAATTTCTTTGGAAATTAATCATATAATTAAGAAAAATCAAAACGACGAAATATGCTAAATATTTTTTGTACTATTTCAGAATTTTATAGAAATAACTTGTTTACGTTGTATGCATGAAATAATATTAATATAGAAATAATTTCAAAATAACACGTTGAAATGATATTAATGATAGGAAGTAAAAGCCATTAAAGAAAGTAATATAAAAAGGACGCCAAGATTTTAAAAACTTAAAATTATAATGATGATACATAGTATGTACAGTCATTGAAGAAATTGATGTAAACATGGCGCCAAGATATAATTGTTACTATACTTAAAATAGATAAATATATAGATCATTATGGAACATTATACAACAAATTATGGCAAATTCTTGGCAATGGTACATTTTTACAAAAAGTAATGAAACTTAACTCACATGAATATAGATATATAAGGGGTTGAATTGGTAAGTCAATTTTTATAACTTAGTAAGATAATATAATTTATACCATTGCCAACAATTTATTCAAAATTTTGTTGTAATATTTTTATGAATTTTACTGTTTAGACGTATAATACCTATGTTCCATATGGACCTATACATTTATGTATTTTAAACAGATAGTATTGTAACAATTATATCTTGGCGCCATGTTTATATCAATTTCTTCGATGGCTGTACTATACGTATCACCAATATCATTTAAACATTTTTCTTTTTAGGAGCTCGTTTCTTGGATTTCATTTTTGCCACGCGGCGTTTTTTTGTTTGGATATCATTAAGCATAGAGTAAGTTTTGACTCTTACTGATTTCTATATGCCTTTGTCAATATAAAATCGTTTTAAGAATAATTTGATATAAATGGGTAGACTAAAAGTAGTATTAATTTTAAGAGTAAATATATATATTCATACAATTTTAACATACGCAAGTTGTCTATGTTATACTGTCTGTATAATTTATTGCTGTGAATTTAAAAAAAATTAATTTTCAAAAGCTTTTAGGTAGACTAATGGTAGTATAAAACTGCATACAGAATCAATACGAATCGAAACTCTACGTATAATTATGTCATTAAGCTTAAAATACGTTGATAAGAATTTATATCTTAAACGAGTCCCTATATCCTGGATTTTTAGTTGAAAATCCTTAATCGACATTGACCATATATCTGTCCAAGTTCCAAAATGGATTTTAATTTATCTTTGGGTGTATAAATTATAGTATCAGACAGCAATAACACAATATGTATTAAAATATGTTAGTACATATATTTAAGATAAAGTAGCAACTGAGATTTGAAGACAAGAAATTGAACTCCAATATTCTGTGGAGGACTACGTATTAATTGTTTATAAAATGCACTGAGAGCATTTACTTTTTAATAATATAAGTTTAATGAATTACATTTTATTACACATTAAACATAGTTGTATTAAATGTTATAAATTCAAAACGTGAATTTCCTGAATTTGTTGTTCGATATTAGGTATAGGACTAGTTAAAATAATTCCCAATAGAATATTATTTATATTGTATAATAAATTTATATTGTATATAATTATTGTTATCTATAATATATTCATACTATTATTGGTATTTTATAAATGAAGAAAAAAATTCTGCTAAGCTATCAAAATCTATTTCAATCGATGAATATTTTCTTCAATAAAATGGACATTAGCCACATTATTTTACATAAAATAAAACTTAATTTTCGGAACCAAACAAATAGATAATTAATGGAAAACAGTGTCAGAATGTTTTATGTAAATTTTCTATATGGTGATATGCTTATATATAAATAACTCCCCAGTATATGAAATGAATATAATTTTCCCTATTTTTTAGTAGCTTTCCCATTTTAGTCCCATCTATAGTACCTCGAAAATATGTTATAGCAATCAAAATAACTTTAAACTGTGTTTCATATTTTATAGAAAATATGTAAAAATTTCAGTTAGATTTATTGAAATAACGTCGATTTAAAAGTAGACCACCAAGTGTTTATCACTACTTCATGTAAGATTGAACGTGATTGATATGTATATTATTATACAGTTCTCGTATTCTGTCTTGGACGGCGAGGTTACTGACATTTCCTATAAAGAGCAGTTTTGTATTGTTTTCAGATACACAAATTATGGGACTGCCTGTTGAACGTCTCGAATTTGTGTAGGTATCATCAAAACTCCGAAGCTTTTCTTGAATTTCCGAATAAACATGATTTGGGTTGGCAGCCTTCTTCAACAAGGTGTCAAGCTGTAATGCTAAGTATTATCAATGTGCCGATCAGGAGAAGAACTGCTAATGCCTATATCGGCAGATGACTGAGGATAAAAGAGTATTCCTGAAATTCTGGACTGCATGCAGATTGAACTCCAAACAAGTTAATCATGTCTATATTTACTGCTGTATGTTTCAAATTAATTGTAAGTTTGAAAAATACCTGTGATTTCCTGACTTGAAGAAATTACGTCGGTGTGGAATCTTGAGTTATTGCGCGCTAATCTATTATACAATAATATCATGTATGTACTTATTTGACATACTCGTGTACCTACTTACGTAACTCTTATTGTTTATTAGTATTCACTTCATTTGTATAAGTAATTTACATGTAATAATAATATTAGTAGTAGTATTCACTGCATGTAACTTATTTATTCATTTTTGTTGCATCAACCCGGCTGACAGTAATAAAGAATGGTTTATACTATAACACGCTTAATATTTCTTTGATACGAATAAGATTGAGGATTCAACACATGGCGACGAGGTAAAATGAGCATTTCTACAGACATGGCCACTTACAAATGCCCTGATTTCCCATTGAATCCCAAATTTTTCGATTGGAATTCTTTCTAAGACAATTTCAAAACTACTTGTTGATTGTCGCTGCTGAGGAGGCGCAAAAGTTTCCATTATTCTTGAACAGCTTGGGGCGAGATGGACTGTCAGTTTACTACGGGTTGCCCGACCCCAAAACAAGCTTTGAGAAACCTGTCGCCCGCTTTAATATGCATTTTGCCAGCAGAACGTCAATTGTATTGAGAAGAAATACGATTTACGAAACTCGCCAGCAAAGCACCGAGTCGATTACTGACTACGCATGTCGTCTTCGGCGTCTCGCCAAAGAATGTGTTTTTGGCGCCAACCTCTCTACCCTCCTACGGGATATCTTCATCATCGGGGTGCGTGAGGACTTTCTAAGGGAACGACTTCCGACCAAGGACGCGGCCGAATTAACGTTTGACAACGTTTTGACGAGGGGAGAGGCATTCGAGTGAGCCAGAATGGAGAGAGGAGCCGTTTCAACCGTCGCCGCAATGACGCACAAGACGGGACAAGCTCGAGGACGATATACCCAAATTCACGAGCATCTTTCCGACAAAAAGAAGCCAACCCAGTTTTGCAACCGATGTATATCAAACAAGCACCTGGCCAACTCTGCCGACTGCAGGGCCTGGAATGTGAAGTGCCACCGGTGTGACAGAGGGAGTCATTTCGATTCGAGAAATGTTGCAAGGCAACGAAACCATGGGACGGTGGTAATCGCAACGTTATGCAATGTGAAATTGAATTTACATTAACCATAGTTCTATTTCAAATAATGATAGCTCAGACTTTCATGATGTAACTAGATCTGTACAAATTAATGACACTACAATTTTCGTTTTGATCGATACAGGATCGTAAATTAATATATTGCCAAATGGCAATGTCCCAGAATTTAACTATTACTAAATCTAAAACCAAAATATTCGCGTTTGGTGGGTTCCCTATACCTGTAGTAGGCGAAGCAACTGCTAACATAACATACAATGATGTAACCGTGCTTACTAAATTCCATATCGTAGAAGCTATTCGAGGACGTGATGCGCCCACTCATATCGTATTCATTATGCAGAGAGTTAAAATTGCTGGGAGAGATTAGTCAAATTAATAACTCCAATGAATCAAAAATTATGAACGAGTATATAGTCAAGTATTTACCGGCTTATGAACGCTATCGATCGGTGATCAATATATAAATGTTACCTTGTCGGATAATGCGAAACCGTATAGCCCACCTGCATGAAAGCTTCCACCCGCCATAATTTCTAAAGTCAAAAGCGAGCTAGATCGTATGGTAGAAGACAAAATTATTCGTCCGATTGAAGAGCCCACCGATTTTTGTAGTCCGATGGTAGTAGCCTATCGTAAAAATGGAGATATTCGCATTTGCGCTGATATGCGTAGGCTAAACGATAACATTTGTAGAGAGGAGTACCAGATATCTACGATTGAAGAGTTAGCTGCCAAAGCAGCTGGCTCAAGTTTTTTAAATTGAACCTCTAATCAGGATTCTGGCAGTGTCCTGTCCATCCTGATTCTGAAAAATATCTATCCTTCTCTACGCCTGTTGGTCGGTTTTGCTATCTCAAATTACCTATGAATCTTTTGGCTAGTCCCGAATTTTTCACGCGTGTGTTAAATAAAGTTTTAGAAGGGTTTGATTCCGTATTCAATTATGTATATGTTGACAATATCGTAATTCACACGAAAACAGTTGAGGAGCACACTCGCATTTTACGCATAGTATTGACCAGATTGAAAGAGGCGGGATTGAAATTAAATCGCTAAAAATTAGAGTCTTAGATCGTTTTTGAGTCTAGCAGCATACATGGGGTAAGCGTCCATTGATAATTACAGTAGTCTTGTCCAACCTCTTTGGGAGGTAGTCAAGAAAGAAAAGTTCGAATGGTCTGATTCTGAGCTTCAGGCGTTCTATCAGATCTGTAAAGTTCTGTCCGAGGATACTTATAGACCATTTTTCAATCCTGCATTGCCGACAGTCGTTCAGACAGATGCTTCTGGTTGTAGCATAGTGCAGTCTTACTACAAAATAACCTTCCGGTAATATGTTTGTCTCCCGTACACTTATTGATATGAAACGTCATTACTCTCAAATAGAGAGAGCATTTGTGGGCATAGTTTTCGGACTGACGAAATTGAGCAAATACTTGATCGGTATTGATTTCACGTTAATGACTGATCACAAGCCTATAGTCCAGTAATTGTTCCACAAAGCTATTGACTCACTTTCTAATCGTCTACAACGCTGGATTATATGTATTCAGCACTTTTCCTTTTCGCTTGTACATATTAAAGGGACAGATAAGATCTTAGCCGATGCTTTCCGATCTTTAGCCGATAAGTGATAACGGTACCCCCTTTGTGTCTAATAAGTATCGGGATTTTCTAAATATGTGTGGTATCAAGCCAGTGAACTCTTCTCTTTATTACTCTTAGGGTAATTCTATTATCGAGCGGTTGCATGGTACGCTTAAAAGTAAACTTAAACGAATCCGGTATGAGAAAAAACGTAGGTTTACAACAAGCGAAGACAATATACTACTCAACATCCGCTCGCTCTACTCCAAACGATGTGACCGGTGATACCCCTTTCTTTCGGTTATACAGTCACGAAATGATAACTAGATTATATAAAATATCGATCGATAGCACATGAGTCTAGTGTATAACTAGAAATGTCAAAGAGAATATTCTAAAAAGTGGTCCACCACTAAAACTTATCAGCCAGGTCAAACCGTTCTAATTCGTAAACAGTCCAAGCAACAGTATTGCGTAAAGTTTCGGATTATTCGTATGAAATAAACATCGATGGTAAAGCGTGTCAATATAACCAAAGTTCTCTGAATTAGGTGATTTAGGTGAATTAGTTTCGGTGAAATAGGGGATCGAGGAATTAAGAGGGCTGTCGATGCGTATAACGAGGCGAAAGAGAACGAACGGCTCGCAATTAGCGCTCCTCCTGACAGTGTCACGGAGCAAGACTCTGTAAATTCAACCCCGGAATTCAACCGACGTCCTAGACGTGATAGACATCCGTCGAGGAGGTACATCTAGGAATAATAAGCAGTTTTGTTTTAGTTCGGTATTTGGTTTTTATTTATGTGCATAACTCATATATTGTTCCTGTATGATTATAGCTATATTAATAGATTTAGTATGCGTTTTGTTTATTACTAAGTTCTATACATATTTATAAATGTTTGCTATTTGTCACATTGTATAATATACGTGTAATATTGTATATATATAGATAATTACATGTAAACTTGTAGAATTCTTTTGTCTTTTTTTGGAAGGTGTGGAATCCTGAGTTATTGCGCGCTAATCTATTTACAATAATATCATGTACTTATTTGACATACTCGTGTACCTTCTTACGTAACTCTTATTATTAGTATTCACTTCATTTGTATAAGTAACTTACATATAATAATAATATTATTATTATAGTATTCACTGCATTTGTATAAGTAACTTACATATAATAATAATATTATTATTATAGTATTCACTGCATTTGTATATATAATATGTAACTTATTTGTTAATTTTTGTTGCCACAACCCGGCTGACAGCTATGAATCAGCATTCAACTATATATCAGCACTCGGAGGAATGCTCTATTTTGGCATTGACATTTATAATTAAATATAATTAGGATATAAAATTAAACTTAGGTGCTATTATCAAAACATTTGCCGAACGGAAGGATGAGAAGGCTACTCGATCCCATGTTTGAGTGAAGTATTTTTATGATATGTTATTATAGCATATATATATATATATATGCGCAAGACTGATGGGATAATCTAATACAGTAATCTGATACATATATGTATATTGCAGTAAATGAGTGTTTTTCAGGGAGATACTAAAACAAAGGGACGATCAACTCGCCATTTTGTGTGCGCGCGAACTTTAGGCTGACATTTTTAGCCTACGGTATTTATAATTTGTGCCATTTTTTCTCTAATATATCGAAAAGGTAAGTTATATTATTGTAATT
>JAYRBW010051868.1:0-11151 GCA_036023295.1 Invenusta paracnida
TTTAGATCAGGAATTTTACTAATCAGCAGTTTATAGATTCGAAATTGATCATTTAATCATGATTGAAGCGATAGGATCCAAACATATTTTAATATATATGTGCAGGAAATAGCGTTGACCAAATTTTACTCATATTAATTGTCTACAAATTGTTCCCACAAATTCGTTTGCGGATGTAAAATCACATATTAGAATAAGGGTTAAGAAATGCAGTTCTAAATAAGACCTAGTATGTTATTTGCTAGCAGCTTGATTCACCCTATAGTTACATATTATACCAACAGAAAGATATTAATTACTATCAGAAGAGAAATAAATTGTCTTTAACCCTATCCATACCGGGCTGGGGGTGGGGGCGGAATCGCCGTTTTATTTTTGTTGCCATTGTTATCTGAACAATCGCGTGATCTCCAGCTTTCATGACTTTTCCTAACTTTATGTTCAAAAACTTTTAATAATATTTTCATCATTGTTACCCTCACAGGGTGTCTGCTACAGGACTCTAAAGTAGGTGACCCCCATATATTTTAGTTCATCTAATTATAAGTGACAACAACAAAATGTATAAAATCGGAGTAGATATTTATAATGAAATCTATTTCATTGATAATACACAATGAACCACCAACACGCACTATAATATTCAAATACTCAGTACTTTATTATACAGTTAATTATTTCGATAAAAATTGAAAAAAAAAAAGTTTATGATGTTCTTTAAAAATTAAATTAGCTGTAACTTTATTTAAAAAAAGACAATTGTTATATGCAACATCATCTTTAGATCATTTTTATTTAATTGGGTGCCAATTTTTATCACTATAGTACACTCCTAAAGTAGATTTCAATAGGGGGGCGGCCGATTCAGCCCCCCCCCCGGTACCTGGCTGCGTTAAATAGCCCGGTATGGATAGGGTTAATTGATTTTTCATAAACTAAGCGAAACTAGTTGATTGATTTTGCCAGTCAATACACGTATTTAGTGTTTATTTAAGATGTGTTCACTCTCTTATCGATTTCATATACATCGCGCTGTATGAATAAAATATCATTTTATTTAAATAAATTCGATGTAAATAGCATAGAAAAAGTAGTATTAAATGGTTTGATTAAATTAATGTTAAGAACAAATATATATATTCATACAATTTTAACATACGTGAATTGTCTATAATAAATAATTTATTGCCTGTATATCTCAAACTGATTTACTACATACACGATTTGAATGCTCTCAGTTTTAAGAAATATATTTTGCATAATCTTTCAGGTAGGTTAATAGTAGAATTGAACTGTTTGCAGAATTAATAAGAGTATGTAAACCAAAGACGTTTAAATATACTACCTAGACTAGACACGATAATATTATGTAGAAAGAGAGACAAAATATATGTAATTCTTCGGTTGACATCTCAGCCAATCAAAATCGACTATAACTATGGAAATTTGGTAAGCAAAAGGATGCGTACATTAACTATAAGGCAAAACATGCATCTTTTTTATAAAATCGCGGTCATTGACAAACTTTTTTATTATATAAGTTATACTCTAATAAATTACATATGTTATAGCTGACATTCTGACGCATATGTCTATAATTTTACTTTTCATATCTGTATTTTATATCAGGTACATTTTCCCGTTTGAAAATCGACTATTATCTTTATACTATGAAAGATAGTAAATTTATTTATTTTGTCTACCAAACAAAAAATCGATTCAAACCCGAAATTACAGACATTTCGGCGCGTGTCTAGTCTAGTTAGTATATTTAAACGTCTTTGAATTGTAACCACAAAAGTATTTTGCTTTACAGCCATTTGAACAAAGATTTTACAATTATATGTTGTTGCTTCGTTTAAAATTCCTTCAGAATCCTCCGGACCCTAGTCTATCTTTATTTGTACAGTGAGTGGAGTTTTTCTGGCGTTTTTTTATCATTTCTGTTTCTGGCGTTTTTAAGACCGAGGAAAAAAAATAAAACTATTTTAAAGAATATTGATCAACCAAAGTACTTATTACCTACATATTTTAATTTTATTTTTTAGTTGTTACAAAACCAATAAAAATGTCAACTGAAATACTGTTATATTGATTTACAATCAATCTAAACCTTTACTATCATTGTGCTGTAACCATAACTGTTTATCTGAAATAAAAAATGTCAAATGGAAATTATGATATACCTATAATAGAGTCTACTAGTAACTCATTTACAAATGTATATTAATTATAAACTACATATATAATATATATAATATTTGGACATAATCACTAAATATCTTATTTTACAAGTTACATTAAAAAGCCATTAATTACTGTTTTTTACTTTTTTATTACTGTGATACATTTTTAACTCTCATAAAAAAAAGTTTTATGTTTTATTTTACTATTTTTAATGATATCGATATTCATGAATATATTTAATTATAAAAAACCTATAAATAATATAATATTTTGATTTATATTTGATTATTTACATTGCAATTATACTCTTACATTTTAGAAATTATACTTTCACTATGTCTCGTAATCGTAATACAAATTCTCAGATGAATGGATTGAAACTTTTGAAATTGAAATACTTTTCTTAATAAAACTACATAAAACTACTAAATATAATAATGTCTAGTTGGGCTTTATTTTATTTGTATTAGTCTTTTATATGACCACCCTGTAATTAAGATATCATGTGTATATTTGATACTACATACTTGGAAAGTTGTTGGATATTTTTTTTTCAAAAATGTGTGACAGGACTGTATACATATATATTTTTATCAGTGAAGCTATTAAACCTAACTGAAATGCCTATTATTTAGATACTTTTTCAGATTTAATGTACCATTTTAAGTTACTTTTATGTTATAAATTACAAATATACACACAAAACGTTAACGGTTTTAAAAAGTACAGTGTTTACACAATAAATAAATATACTGCGTATAAACAACCTGCCATTAGCAATGAGGAAAAACAGGTTAAAAAGCAAAATGTTATTTACCAACGTAGACGAGTTAAGAACTATGAAAGGCACTAGACTAAGTCAGTCTGGTTCGAATGACACCTCTCTCGCTATTGTTGGTGCTCTAGATAATACGCTATGGGTGTCTGAATATTGGTCAATTTGACGAAGAATTTTTTGCAAAAATAACGTGTCTAGAAATCAATAATAATTATTTTTTTCACTTGGTTCGTGTTGGCTTCGTGCTAGAGGTCACAAAAACTCAAATAACTGTTGGCTATCGTGAAACAGGGCTCCATAATCAATACCCCAAAAGTGGCACTTAATGGCTACACTAAATACTCCTTGCTTGTAGTTTCTTATAAGCATCGTATAATCTCTTTTCTTAGTATTTTAGTAAAAATATATTATACTAATAATGATTAAAGTACTAAATATACTACTTGCTAATCTACCAGTAGTATGTGTATAACTAATTATTTACTTATTTTGTTTAGATTTATAATCCAACGAATATAATGGTAATATAAATACATTTTGTGAAAGTCAAGCAATACGTTTTAGGTCTACTTTCATAAATACAAACCCACGATAACTTTTTAATAACTTACTCACCCCAGTGTATCTTTCTCTGGTCTCAATAGGCCTTTGCAACTTTTGGACGAAGTACTGCAGTCAATGCCACTCAACGACCTCAAACCAACTCGCCATTTCTTCTCCTCCTACAACAACTTTAACGCTCAAGGTCAACGCAACTAACTCCTCATGCCTGCCTGCCAGCTCTCTATAGGCTCTCACGGACCGATCAATCAATCGATTTACAGTGCTTCACTTTCTGTGTACACAGACCTCCCTCCTTAGTGGATATTGTTTTTGCCCCCCCCCAATGGAACCCCCTCTGTTGCTACTTGTATGTGGTTCTGTGCCCCACACGACACTCCCCTTGTTGCTACTAAGTATTGTTCTCCCTCTACAATCAGGTTGGTACATAGGCGCATTTAAGGGGACAGACTTTAAACCACCCCCGGCCCCCCTCGTTGGCTACATTTCTCGGGGAAGAAAGTGTGTCCCACCACTGTTTATAAGCTGAATAAATGAATTTCTCACATTATTACACAAATGTAAATATTCTTATATTATGAAACTGTCGTTTGCTTTCTACTTTTCAGCTGTCTTTCGCCTCTCCCCTCCTCTCCTATATCGTCTGCTTTAATTGACTTCATTTGACAATAGTTTACTTTTGACACATTTACTTCGAATTTGCTTCTTCTTTATGATATACCATCACTGATATTAACCCCTTGCTACCTACCATCCACCTAAACTATCCTGCCCTACTATACTTCACTATAGACACCGATGCATGCAACCTACTGGACCCTCCCCTCCCCTCTATAATTCGAATTATTGGTTCTATTCAGGCTTATCCCCAATATTGATCGTGAACAAGTGACATGGAATGATTTTCTTGTTTGTTTGTTTGTTTTTTACTCCTATTCTGTGCTCTCTCTCTCTCAATGCTGTATATATTTATACATATTATATTAATATTACATAATGCAAATAGTATATTCATATCTAAGTATTCTACTTTGACTTTTGTTTTAGAAGAAGAGGCCTGAGGGTGAAAAATCTTTATTTTTAACTTGAAAATGGGAAATATTTACGCTTTATATTGTGTTGGGAATGAAGGCAGGTAAATAATTTGCGTCTTGTTATTAATTCGTTGGTGACTAAATGTGTGTCTTTATTTTAGTATTTCGAGCAGCGTACATATATTAGATAAGCCAACAAATAATTACTTGTTCATAAGATTTTGCGCGAAATGTATCATCTATTTGTTAAAGTCGACATTAATATGCAATTAGTTTTGAGTGTACATTCAACTGGTTATCACCTTGACTACCAATTTTTCCGAGAGTAACTCTGCCAACTATGTGTCGTATATTTGCCTTGACGTTGCGTCATTCCTCTTAACTTTCCTTGCTTTGTAGCTTTAAGAAAAGGGCCCAGATATGCCACAAACTATGAAAATTCGCTCGCTTTATCCTTCTTTTATAAAGAGTGCTGTTTAACAAAAATCAATTCAAATTTAATAAGATAATGTAAACCTAATATTTAATAATTTAATTTGTTTCAAGACGTGATTTATAACCAGATAATAATTTCTTCGTTAATATTTATAGAGGTGATTATGAGCGACTCAATATTTTTCGATACCAACAATATGTAAATGCAGGTTGCATATATATATATTCTTATGCAACTTTTTCACTTCAACCGGAAAAGTAACAATATTTGCAATAGTATAACTTAATCGATTGCCCTTCAATATGTACATAATGTATTGATTACTTTCTATCTAATCTACTCCATGCATCGGATAACTGCATATTTCTATGACTCCATGTTATTGATTTGAAGATGATAATTCTGCGTTTTTGCGATTGTTCTGAATATTAAGCGATAACAAATATTTTATATATTTATTTTACGTTTATAGCGATAGACTTCAGAGAAAAATCGAAGGTAAATAATAACTATCAATGATAAGCTAACACCCTCCTATTATGTAGTAGGATTTTATTTCTTACATTTAATATCTCGTACTCAAGAAGCAAGTAATATCAATACATCATAATAATGTCCAAAAAGTCAGTTTACCTAATTATACAAACGTTTGTAGTGCACAAAACATGCATCTTACAAGACCGATAAAATATGCCCTCAAAGTATATAAATATTTTAAGGTAATGCGCATTACCTCATTTTGTCATATACAAAAGAAAGTGCCTATCTATAACTTTTATTTCGAGAATATGACAAATATAAGTAGATAAAGATTGTGAAATCATCATAGAAAAGACAGCTAATAATTCATAGCATTGATAGAAATTCGTTAAAGGAAACGACTAATTCAATCTGATATTCCCTTTAAATCATCCACAGTCCTGACACCAATAATGAAGAGAGGATGATGAACGACTTACAAAGGAGGCCTGCTTGTAACTTAAATGGATTTTTTCGAATTATTTTTATATAAATTTAGTCAAATACAGAATTTGAACAGTAAGTATAGATTGTGACGATGTGTCCCTTAAAAAACCCTTCATGTACCAAAGCAATCATTCGATCAAAATGTGGTTAACTTTAGCTATTGAGTAGTTTCCCTACAGACTTGTATTTCGAAACTTGTCGACGCCAAAATGGAAATCAAATTGAAATTGGACCAATGTGAGCGAGATTTATTGAAATGACTTACTATACCTCACAATTACGTCTTTTTTATAGGTCAACAATGAGTTCTCATTACAACTGGTAACAATTGATATTTATTTAATACAGCGATATGGAATAATATTATTCTACTTTGTCGCTATGGACAGGTAGGGAAAGCTAACAACACAGACCCCTTCTCCTCTTCTTGTGGTATAGACAGTAAGGGGGGGGGTGTATGCCTTACAGCACTTGATACTTTGTTAATTGCCATTGCCAGTACCTACAAGACTTCCGCAATGCATAAGTGATGTGCATCCCATCTTCCAAAATTCCTGAATCCCCTTCCAACTCCTCAGATACGAAGCTGCAGCTCATTAAATATTGAAGGATTATAATCGGCTCACACACACAAAACGTAGGTAAACCACAAAAGGGAGACGAAATGTTGCATTTAGTAAACAATTAGAAATAAGTCGGTAGCGACAGGCTTCATAAAGGCCTCCCATAAAGTCATTGGCAACAATCCTTTCTTCTCAACAAACAAGGTTACGTATACGTTTAAAAACAATGTGAATAGCAACTTCTGAGTGTGTATTGTTGAATAACTATGATCTAGAATATTCATACTGTGCTTGCATAAATCACTAGAGAGTGGTTGACGACATCCAGAGTTACATTTTAAGGAGCCAAATTGTGACGCGGTGCATGTTATTGTTTGAATTCGGAGAAGTCTATTTCTTGATCTATATTGCGCTTATATTCACCGAGTGTCACCAACGCGATGGTTAGTAAGGAGAGAGCTACTGCCATGCGAAATGGGATCTTGATGGGAGTTGGATTCTTTGTTGGCCTGATCGCTCTTCTTTTAATCCTCGTTTTCTGCTGCTGCAATCCTTGCAAGAAGAAGAAGAAGGGCAATGAGAACAGATCCGGTGTCTCCGGTGGGGCCCAGTCGAACAATGCTCTGTCACCGAGGCTACCCTAGCTTCTGCTTTCTCTTGTCATCTAAC
Organism: Invenusta paracnida; assembly: GCA_036023295.1. NCBI lineage: Eukaryota > Metazoa > Platyhelminthes > Proseriata > Coelogynoporidae > Invenusta > Invenusta paracnida. The sequence goes on from JAYRBW010051868.1 coordinate 7,195, forward strand.
GTTTATAGGATTTCTAGACATACCCGTTCCTATCCAATATTCGTGCGGATTCAAATAATTGCCGCCTCTGGATATCTACAAGGAGAATTAAGTAATATCAATCGTTCAAATATTCAGCCTCTGTTTTTCCTTACTTTCTTCTTGTTTTCTCTGTGATTATCTTTGTGGTCCAAGCTCCATCAGAACGGTGAACTTTCAATTTATACATCTTCCTTTTTCATGAATTGATATACCTGCCGCATTGATTTTAAATCAAGATATAACTGTGATTATATAAACAGCACTGAGACTTCCTAACGAAGTAGACAGCCAACTCGACAACATTCCTGAGTGTCATCAAGGACGAAAACGTTCACTATCATTGGTGATTTTGTGGAACTGTACTTCATAGGGATAATAATGTAGCTACATACAACTAATCATATTTTAGACTAACATTGTTAACCGTAAAGTGAGTGTTCAACAGAGACACATGAGTGAATCCACAATTTCATATTGTTTATATAGAAATAATGGTTTACGGACAGTAAATTTAACACCCTGAGATATATTTCATCTTGCTTTGACGATTCCTTAGCAACAAACTGGACCTCCACGATCTCAAACTTCCTTTCAAGTGTCGAGATAATTCCATTATATGTATTTCTTTGCTCTTTATAACTCATCTATCTTGCATTTCTTGAACATGTTAGTCAATACGATATTATAGTTGCTATATGTTACCAATTCACTACACACACACCAATGGGATCACAGTTAGGACCATATTACTGCGATGACCAACATTTTCTATACATCATTAATTAATACTTAGTAAAGACACTAAGCGGCTTTTGCATAATAGAGCCTTTTCCACAGCACTCTAAATGGGATCGCTAAAACAGTTTATTTTTTACTTTTCTTCATTTTTTATTATTGCCAATTGTTACTATAACTATAGCTGCCAGTAATAAGATGTGTGTATAATATGATGTAATCAATAGTATTACGTCACAAACTGAGCTGTATATTGAATATTTTGTACATGTATTTTGTGCATAGAGTAGAGAGAAATAATTAGTTAGCACAATCGCACTAGAAAAGAAACCGCCTTAAAATTGATCAATAGCTTGGAAGGCGCAAAGATCATTAAAATTCGTTGCACAAATTCAAATAAACTTTTACAAATATATATTTGTTAAACGTTATTTCTTTTTGGATTTATAAGGCCAACTAAATCATTTTCTTAGGACAACAACAGTATATTGCTATGATCGTTATAGTCTATGAACAGTTACTATTAGCAGCTGTTAAAATGTATGCGGTACGTTTCTCCGATTTGTGCAATCGTCGATAAATTCTGTGCCTTTTCGAAATTAAAATCTCATAAAATCATTGAACAACATGTATATCGGTTAATTACAAAATAGCGGCGACAGATATTAAGAAATGAAGGCTTGTAATTCGCACAAATTATTTATCGCTGAACATTATCGATTACACCTGTTTCTGCACGTTAATCAATAATCTGTTCTATAAACAATTTTAAAACTGTAGCAGGCAATGTTTATGAACTGCCATTCAAGTTGTACGAATTAGCATCCTTATTAACGCATGTTGAACCCAAAAGAAATAGATTAAAAACAAATAAAAGAAAAAACTCATTGCAGCGCAACAGGACACTTGTTAAAGGCGAGATGCAACAATAATTTTCAAAACACAAAAACTACACCATCTCATCAGGACATTATCGAGAATTTAAACTTAAAATTTCCTGGAGATTTTATCTGTGAATACTGTTTCTTGATAGATGCCCGAGCTATCGCAAGTTTTAGGAGACCTATCCATGGCTATCAACCGTTTAAATGAAGCTCTTTTGCCGACCAAGTAAGAATACCTGTACTTTTAAGCATTAATCGAGTTCTACTTTAAATGCCCCATTTCGAAAAATCCCCAAAGGAAACTCTAAAGCAACAGGAGGGCAAAAAGAGTTCATTTCAATATCAATTTATTGATATAATCAATAGTGTTTTTTGCATAATTGGAAGTTCTGTGAATATGTAAGTAGTTCCACACGTCCTTGAAGTTGCTGGTGGCATACTTGAATATTATAACAACTTTCCATTTCCATAGCACGTGAGTTTGTCGGGTAGATAAATAGGTATATATATATATGCATTTAGTACAAAAATCGTTGGCAAAAATCAGTTAAAAATCAGTCAGTCACAACCATTGATTTATAAATGTGTGTAGTAATAGCATGTTAATATTATGAATAATACGTAAGCATACATTTGGAGAGAGCAGAGAAAAGGGGGCACAAAGAAGGAATATTTAGTATAACTAGGAAGAGAACTACAGTCATTTCATTTGGATACCTGCGTACAATGGGCAATCGAGGCGCTGACGGAAAGTTTAGTCTCAAATGCAGAGAACGGAATTGTATAGGTACATACTCCAGGTGCGTTGGTTTCATTGGATGCCTGCCGGGTTTAAGTGACTGTCCAATTAGAAAACAGTAACGCGACATACCTAGGGGTAATTCCAGGTAGCTAACAATGAACCAATATACAACTGTAAATCAATCAATAAATCGCGACTAGATGTGCCACCTTAAGGGGTTTCAAAAATTCTTAATATAAAATCATAATTACTCCAATAGTAGTGCAATAATAGCAATCCGAATAAAAATAGGAAACACAACACTATTTTGTCATAGCATTGTGCAACGCTGCAAGTTAGCGATAAAAGTGACATGACTATTAAGCGGTTGCAAAGATTGTTTAAATCGTTGAATAATATTAAAATAAACAGCTAGCTTGTATTCAAAATGTCAGATTTAGTTAAAATATCCAAGCAATGAATTAAGAGATAATTTCTACTGGCAGACAAATCGGCCATTATAACACATTTAATTCTCCAACTACTCATTGAAAATATGAGTAGTGTAAGCAATATTCATTATAAAATAGACGGAAATATTAAAATAATGGTTTTAATCAGTCCGGAAATAGTTTCCATTATTAAACTAATAGTATAAAATCGATCAGATTAAAAGGGAAGATAGAATCGTATATAAGCTAATTGTGTGGGTGTTTATATACATTTGGAATGGTCAAGACGATTATATGGTTTAAAGATAAATGTTTCACAACATAGAGAGAAACACGATGTCCTATTTGCGGGGGTTTTTAATGAATCACATAATTATCGACAAATTTGCGAACTAAAAATGGAAAAAGTAACAAGTAACCAACGCGATTTAATTGAAACAGGCCGTAGAATTAAAAAGTGGACTTTATTTGTATTTTGTAAAAAAGGAATAACTAAAATAGTAATTATGCAGTTTTCTGAAACAAATATGAAACGGAAGGAGATAGAAAACAGATTGCAACGGACGATTTGCACATACATACATACATATATGCATTTCAGATACCAATCTGACTGACTGTTTAATCGAACTCAAAAGTTTATGTAAAATAATGGCAAAAACAAAGAGTACAGAAGGGATTTTTTTACTTCAAAAGAAATATCGCATAATAGTGGATTAATTTGATGGACTGAAAACGTCCAAAACAGACATAACTGTGCTCTGTAGATTCATGAGAATAATCGATTTATTGGACTGGATGCAAGCGCACATGCAAGCTACTCATCATCATAGCTTGCCATTGGCAGGAACATATTGACCAATGAGAACGGGGCAGGCAGGGTGTTGAAGGATTCGAAGGGGCATTAGAAGTTTCTGATATCAAGATAGTTGGTTGGAATGAGGCCCTGTCGCGTCAGATCCACCGAGATCGCTTTGGTCCAGCCACTGTTGTCACCCTCAATAATGTAGAACTGGTCGCCTTCAGCCATGTCTAAGTAGCCTTCACCGCCATCTGTTGAAAGAAAGAGAGATACAAGGTGAAGGAGTGGAGAGGAGAGGAGAGAGGAGAGAGGAGAGGAGAGGAGAGGAGAGGAGAGGAGAGG
>JAYRBW010051879.1:0-11150 GCA_036023295.1 Invenusta paracnida
AAAGCAAGCGCTTGACTTGACGTCTTGCTGGTTCAAGCTCTCTGGTTGTTGTGTACAAGCAATTAGCGAGAGAGAGAAATAAATCAATGCCTCTGATTATGGCGCGTTGTGGTTGGCTGAGAGTTTCTACGCCAACCACAACAGCGTAAAGCAAAAATAGATAAATAAATGAGAGGAATCTCTTCAAAGACGGACATATTGGTTTAGTCAACAGACGCGCTCACTACAACTCTCCCCCATTGACCCGAAGACCGGGGTCGTAAGAAATGTAGGTTAAGTAGAGTGGCGACGCCTGCTGACCTTCTGCAGAAAAGATGTCTGAACAGAAGACGACTCTGAGAAGACCCTAAAAGAGTAAAGAATAATATACTGAAGGAAAACTTAATAACATATATGAACAAAAAACGGTAGAAATTTTCTCTGCGGCTAGAAGCCGAGTGAGAGAAGGCGATTGTTTTAAATAATAGAAATTGTTCAGTCGTGATTCTTTTGAGCGAGAAAAAGAAACATATATAATAAAAGAATGAGATTTATTGCGGCTTAAAGCCGAACGAGGAAACTCATGAAAAATAAACTGTTTGATTTGTTTGTTTCACAGCACTCTGCTGTTGAGAAAAATTAATTCAATAAGTGTGATATTGTTGAGACTCTGCAGCGGACTAGCTGAACGAGAGAATTAAAAAAATTGAAATAATAATAATAAGATTGTGAGTTGCGGTGTCGAACCGAGCAACTGAGGAGAAAAATAGGTTAAATGAAATTATATGTGTCACTGAGTGCCATAAATAAGTCCAGGTTGCTCAGGCAGCGTCAGGTGCGTCTGGAATGGCCCGGAGCTGGATCTGCGTCCGTTGCCGAGGGTCATCCAGGGCGCGAATCAGCGTCTGTCCTGGCTTCTCTGTGACATACTAGTTTTAAATATTCAGAACAATAGTTGTTCAGAGAAAGAAATTAGTGATGTGTTGTGTATGTGAGTCATTCAGTTACTACATTTCTATCTCTACTCCTACAGAGGGAATGTCTGAATAGGGTACTATGAATGAAGGAATCGTATGATGACGAGGCTGTCATAGTCGGGCCAAAGTCCCACTGATTGAGAGGCGGCAACGTCGTTGGTTGATGGATCCGACTATTGGATTGGTAGATCTTGACTCGATCTTTTGACATTACTGGGTGTCGAAGTACTGGTGTCAGCTGTCGATTACGAGGGTCCCTCGTCGGTGTTAGATCTACAGTCTTCTGTTGATTAATCGGCGACTTTTATAGGATTGCATACATACATATGGTCCTGATTGTTTTCGAGTTTCTAGTTGTGGTTTTGAGATGGGTCCTGAATGTGTTCGGAATCCATGTTTATCAATTGTAGGATGTAGTTCTGGCGATGACAATTGTCGCGCAGGTTGACTATCCCGTTGTTGTACTCTGGTTGAGATTTTGTTAAACGAAGTTGGCTTGTTAGGAGAGTATGTTTTGTGTCCACAATTCCGAGAAATAGGTGGGGGACATAGATTTTGATGAATAGGCTCTTGAATCAAGAGTTGTTTGTTCTCCGGTCCTGAGAAGATAGTTACAAATTGGTCCACTGGTAGAGCAGAGTCCACGGCAAGGATGGCCGACTGGATTCGCTTTAGTTCAGAGGGTAAGAGAGCGAAAAGAGTAGAGTGATGACTGATATGAAAATTAAGTAGAGTGAGAGTACGTTTTAAGGTTTGCTGCTTGATCACCGTATGCATAGATGTGATTAGATTTACTTCTTGTTCATTCCGATTTAGTGTGAACTCACTGAATGGACGACATGATTCCTGGAGAGGTTTGACGATTTTGTTAGCCGTTATTCGTGCTAGATTTTCGTCTTTCTCCGATAAAGCATATGGTAAAGAAAATAGGTGAGACCCGCGAAGTAGTTCTGGCAAGTCACTGAAAACTTTAGTAGGTGTAAGCACTGGACGCAAGTGAATCAGAATCCGTGGCTGAGGGTTATCTCTTGATGAGATTAGTGAAGAAGGCTGCAGCTCTGTGAAGACGATAAAACCTCTTGAGTAGTAGATGATGATGATAATTGGTTAGTGTGCAGTGTTTTTACAATAGCGCACATCGATGCAGGTTCTTTGACCTCTTCTTTTGAGTAAAAATGTTGATTGCGTAGGTGTGGGTGTAGTGTCCAACATTGGTTAGCTGTATGTCCTGTTCGCTGACAATAGTCGCAATAGGCCCTTTGAGATGAAAAAGTTTATTGTCTCATGTGTCTCGTTGGGTCTTCTTGTTGAGTTCTCCGCCAACAGCGGCTTTCAGAGTGGCCCTCTCGGTTACACATGGAACAGTAATATCGTATAGCTCTAGGTATAGTATTTCCAGATTCTCTCTGTTTTTGAAACGTCGGTTCCTGCCTATTGCTGGTCTCTACCTGGTTGGATATTTTGTTTTCCTTGCTGATTCTGAGTAGTTTCAAAACTGGGTATTCTATGATTAGATTTATCAGCTTTGTTATGATTTGTTTTTGTTTCGACCAGTTTTAATAAAACTTCTTCGTCTTCCGCATAACGTAAAGTCTGGTGTGGAGTCAGGTCAGTTAAAGTGTCATTGCATTTTTGAAGAAGGTGTAGTCGTAAAGATGGCGAAACTAACCCCTGTAAAAAGAGCTAAACTCTACGTTGGTTTACAAAATTCGGCGGGATAGAAGCACGTCGACATTCTTCCTCAATGACGTAATAGAATTTTTGTAGTGACTGCCCTGATTTTTGCATCACACTTTGTAGTGATAGAGAGGCGGCCTTGGAACTTTTCTTCTCGCCATATTCAATATCGAGCTGATCTATCAAGCTGTCGAGAGATAACGTTGGATCCGCTTCTCGATCTGCAAGTAGCGACGAAAAGCATCTTCTCTGAGAAAATTTGTATAATACATAATGTATTTATCGCGAGGTATGTGTGATGCTGATAGGTAAGCGATAACTCGTCTGTTAAAGACTTGAAAGTTTATGTTTGTCTTGTAGACTTTAGGAGACTTCAGTTTTGGTAACGTTAAATATTGATGCACTGGTATAGTAGTAGGGTAGGGTGTGCTCGTTCGAATGAGAGGAGGATCGACTGGATGTTGTGTTGATAGCTCTGGTGCTGTCGTATTGGCAGTAGCCATCGCAGTGTGTGGTGCATTGACGTCCGTTCTATCGTAGTTTGAAGATTTAACAGGCGCGTGAAAAGGGTGTATCATGAAAGGATGTGGAGAAGTCAAGTGGAGTCCTGTTGCTTCTTCTTTGATTTCTCCACATAAAGATGCTGATTCGGAAAATGTAGAGCTGGACGACGGTGGCTTGTGTTTTAGTGTAGATAGAGCTTGTAGGAACATCAGTCTGTCCTCCCGTTTTTCAGCTCTTTCTTTCTCTTGTCTCCTTTCCTTCTCTGTCTATCTTGTCTTTAGTCTCTTTTCCTTGGCCTCCTGTACTTCTCTGTCTTTCCTTTCCTTAGCCTCCTGTTCTTCTCTGCCTTTCCTTTCCTTAGCCTCTTTTTCCTATTGTCTCCTTTCATTTTCAATCTGTCTTTGTATTCTTTCTTTGTTTTCTTTTTTCTCTTGTCTCCTTTCTTTCTCTTCTTTTTCTTCTTGTCTCTTTTATTTTCGATTTGTCTTTCCATTCTTTCTTTGAATTTCTATTTGTCTTTCCATTCTTTTTTCCTCCCTTTGAGCGTCATTTATCCTTCGCTGTTCCAATCGTTCTATCCGAAATTGGTTCATTAGAGCCATGGTGCTAGATCGGGTGCATGCCCTGCCTGAAGGCCTTGTGGAAGTCTGGATAGAAGATCGCCTTGATCGAGGAGGTGTTGGATGTAGTCACAGAATAGGCAAGTAACTTGCGTGGAATTGATTATGTTCTGTGACTGATAGGTTCTCTTCCGCAAATGGTAATTGCGTAATATCTTCCATCGTAGATGTCATTTCCTGGGTGCTTTCTTCCTTCTGTTTCTCAACATTATTGCCTCCTTCTTATTCAAGGACATTTTCTTCCCTTGGTGTGCTTCTTGTAGACATCGCAAATAATGTAATGTGTAAAGAGTACTAAACAAAAATGGCCGGCGCTTCCCGATAGATGGCAGTAAAAATTGGCAAAAATTTAAAGGTCAAAATGTGAAAAATATATAAAGATCTATGTGCAATATATAGGTATGCGAAGAGAAAGGATATTTGTTTCATAAAATTAATTAATTATTATATATATTATTATTAATATAATAATTACAATTATAATTATTGTAGAATGAGCTTTATAATGGCATGTCAATTAATATGAAAGCATATGTTATTATTGTAAGTTTTCTGTAAGATCATTTCCCCCCTTATCTATTTAATAATGAATTCTACACATAAAGGCATATCACAACTGCAATAAAGGCAAGTTTTGCTAGATGCTCTATAATTTATTATTTATAAAAATACTTTAAACACAGTAAATTTTTGAAATATACATAATTTATTGAACAGCCTCTACTTGTCATCTACTTGTCTACTAAAAGCTTGTCATCTATCAATCAACTTATAAAAATGATGAGAATATTTTCAACACTAAATAATTAATCTACTTATTTCAAATATACAGCCACAACAGGGAACAGTTCAAAAGACATAATTGAGTTTTTGGCTATTGATAACAAGGTCATGTCTTATAAATAATTCCAGATGACTAGGACTAATAAATCATCAATTCTTTTAGAGAATATATTCTCTTGCACTTGGGTATACCCAAACATAATGAAGAAGAAAATAATGATGAGCCTCTAGGCCCTATAGCTATAGTAGAAAAGAATATTGGATTGGAATACAGGTTTATCTGACACCCAAGGTGTGCCTTTAGTGAGGTATTCTACTGTTACAATATAGTATTTTTATTTATATATTTAATGAAGTTATATGCCTAGAAAAGATGGTGGTGATGTTTTAAACTATTTATATATGATTATATTTAATATCTAACGATACCTAGTACCTACTGTATATAACTCTTTTTTGTTACAGCTCCTACTTTATAGTTAAAATATAGATTATACTCACCTTATATCTTATCTTGCCTTAAATACAATCAATTGTAGCCTTACTGCATTATACATAAGACATAGTACTACACACCAAGTTATAGGGAGCATACTTATAAATATACATATATTATATAAAACTGAAGGCTATCAAATTATTAAGGATTAAATATAATTCTTGACTAATGTACTATAAAAAAATACTATTTTGTGAATAGTTTTAGAAAATTAATGACTTGAACTACTGATAGTTAAATAGAATTTTAGACAAATGCACAATCAATAGTAAAATAGTATTTTCAGTTATTGCCATTATATATCTTATATATTATAACATATTGAACCAAACTTATCATCTCAATAAATAGAATTTTCCTTTACAAAATGTTAGTGATGATAATAATAAATATATATTTAATAGGGAAGGTACAATGACCTCAGCTATCATTATATGTAGTAGTATATATTTTATAAAATATATAATTGAAATTAATGACAATTTTATTTTTTATTTTAGACAACGATTCTGAAGTAATAACTGATATTGCAAAATCTGAATATAATGGCTCCAGTAGAAATGACTCCAGTAGTAGTGACTCCAGCAGTAGTCTCTTCACAGATGTGACTTTGACAATACAGACAATGAATCTTCTGAAAAGGATGATATTACCTTTGTAGCTGCAGTTTTCATCTATTTAAAATTATTGCATGGATTATCAAAATTAACACTTCATGGATTTTTGAAGCTAATAGCAGTGAGAATATATTTTATATTTATATTAAAATTATCATTAAAATTGTTTATTATAAATTTAATATTCATACTATGTTTCAGGCATTACGACCGAGTATTCAAACGCCCTCATCTATGAAACAATGCTATAGATTAATCTATAAGCAATTTGGTTCCATTGGATCATTCCATACTATCTGAGACACTCATATAATTTGTAAGATTCTCAAATTCTTTTCAAAATTATGTTACTAGCAACAAATGGTAAAATTTATTTTAAATGTTAAATTTCTTTTACCTACTGCTTTTTGGTCTCTTTTCTATTATATTAGTTACTATACTAATTATAGACCTACTAATTATAGACCTAGTTGCGTGAATTAAGTAACCTAATACGACACATAATTGGATTTAGAGGTTAAAGGGGAAGTAACAATATAGTAGTAAATATAACATTAACATTTTCTATAATTTTGTATTACTATCAAATATTAATATATTGTTTACTATTATGTTATGTGTTATTAACTTGCCAATAATATGTTCTGTTGAATGTAGGTTCAATTCCTACATACTTTTATGCTATCTTGTTCGAGGTAAATGGTTTTTCAACAGAAAAATTAATGATTATATATATGTAAATTTTATAGAAAAAATATTTATAGAAAATATCACATAATTTCTCTGATTTTCTCGTAGGAATCCTACTGATTTCCTTTGTTTTCCTTCAAGAATCCTAAGTTATCTTGAAAATTCCCGCGGAAAACTTAAATCTGGACGTTTCCCGGAGAATTCCCGCGATAAGATTCCCATGGGATCACGCGGGATCCCACTGTATTCTTGCATTAAGAATCTCGCGGGAAAATGCTGGGATGGTCATCTAGTGGCTCAAGGGAACAAATAAGACTAATACAATGAAATCAATATCATATACACGAACATTCACAAGATTAAAACTGAAAGATGCAAGACATGTTAATAAATATACACAAATATAATAGGTATAGGTAAGTAATATAAAGAACAAGATATAAATAGATAATGTATAGCATACCTAATAATATTTTTTTATTGGGCTTTAATTATGCATGTAAATAAAATACTAAAACTTCAAAGTTAAATAATTAATAAATTGTTTTAAGATTAAATAAAATACTTTATTAATTATACACAATGATGAATATATTTTGAAAAATCGATCTAATTCGTAATGATCTATCTAATTCTTAATGATCTATCTAATTCTTAATGATCTATCTAATTCTTAATGATCTATCTAATCTCGGTTCTTAAATACGTATATTTAAAATAAGACAAGTCTTTATAATTTACACGTAACAATGCTAATAAGAAAAATATTAAAAATGAAACTTTTTTTATTAATTTATGTGTACACGATAAGGATGTAAAATTTACTAATTAGATTTAATTCCCATACAAACTTTAAAATAGTTAAAGAAAAACACAGAATGTACACAAAACACATAATAAGACGTACAATTAAGCAGCAACACATTTATGGGTAAAAAAATTCGGGAATATAATACAAAATAAAAATCAGGAAATACAAATCAAAAACTTCCTATATAAAAGCGACAAGCTAAAAGTCCAAATTGGGCATAGTTTTATAGTTGTTTATCATTATGTAAAGAAAGGGATAAACGAATTGTATATAATTGTTCCGTGAATTCCTTATATAATATAGCATTCCTCATTCATTTAGCTAATAATGGACTTCCTTTATCTATTTTAACATTCGTTTTCACAACGAAATTGGAAAAGAACATTCATTTTAATATGAAATTACATTATGGATTAAACATTCATTATCTGTAATTTATTTAACTATATACAACGCTAATTAAAAATTCTATTCAACAATACAGTTATTAAAGATATTCGGTTTAACAATTTTAATGCTGTATATTTCCAAATATGCATATATTATAAGACATTGTATAATATATAGATATAATTAAAATATTAAATTTTGTTATGAAAGAAAGGTCGAATAAGTAACACAGTAAAACATTCATATATAGCTAAATGAAGATTATCCATTTTATGCAATATGTTAACGATTCTGAGAAGATGGCCTATAATTCATTGCACTGAATTCATTTAATGTTATAATGCTTAAATAATTTGATACACTGAATAGTATTTACCACGCACATAAATAAAAAGAATGCAGTTCTTTTAATATTATTGAATGTTAGTTAGTTAAAGTGATTACTTCTTTTATGAAATTGTATGTTTAATTGTTAAATTGAATTGATTAAATGAATTTATACATTCGTGAACAAATGAGAAACACAATTCACACAATTTTTAAATACTACAAATATTTGCAGTAATGAGTACACGGCACTTCGGGATGGATATATTTGAATTTGCCCTGTTTGGTGCGGTTTCAATTCTGAAAAAAATGGAATTATATCATAATGTTACTTAAAAGAAAAGGAAAACAATCGTGCATCTATACTTCTTTACCATTTACAAGATTAATATAGTCTTTGAGTTATATTATTAAAATGTATGTTACGTTACTGTCAAGTATTTATAATTCACACATCGAAACATCTATCCCAATAATTTGAAATTATGAACTGTTTAAAGAGCAACACATCGTAAAATACAGGAACGAGCCCACAGATTGATGCAAGTAAATCCAATAAGGGTTAAATATATTAGACGATACAGTAGCGTCGTCAACCAAGGTAAAGAGCGTCAACGTAATAGTTTAGGAGATATTACCAGCTCTGTTCATTAATTATAAGGTGAACAGAATTGTTTTATAATTGCTAAATAACTAAAAGCTATTAAAAAATATGGTTATAGTCTTAAGAATTGACGTTTTTCAATTGAAAGTTATTCGCTTAATTTCACTTTTTTATTATTATCTATATATATATATATATTTGTAATACCTTATTATAGATTGAATTGATACGCTTTGATTAAAATGAAGTTTCTAAATCACATCAATTTTTATTTAGACAAACCGCCTTCATATTTGTATAGAAAACAGTACAATGATTGAAAAACATGACAGTATGGGAAACTATCAATACAAAAGAAACAAAAAGAAATGCACACAACATAGTAAATATGTACATTATATGTGTCAAAAATTCAGAAAAATTAGTCATGATATATATTTTTAATTTTTCGGGACCTGTAAATATCAAATAAAGTTGTATGCAATATATTAGCAACTAATAAATATATATTTAATTAAAAATAGTAAAATATTACATTTGCAAGTTAAATTCAAGATTTATTAGAATACAAGTGAGGATTCAGTAGGGACTCAATTACAAAACGAGTTAAGGCGGCATCAGTGAAAGCATTCTCCCATTATTAACTTTTCGGAATGGTTGCATTGGACCAATTCTCTCTTCATCGTCTCTCATTTGGTATTGTTACTTAAAATTAGTTTACTAATTAATACTTAATTGCATAAATTATTTTACTAAATATATTAACTATACAATTACTATTTAAAAATACATTGTACTCTATTATATACTAAACTGCAGCGGATTTTAATTTCAGATTAATTCTTTATGTATCTTTTTAATATAACATAATTACTTGTTTTTTTTATTAAATAATATCATTATAATGTAGAAAATGCATATATAATACTCCAAAAATCACCGAATCTGTTTAAAACAGAAATGCAACTCATTTTAATAAATAATCAAATTTAATTATTTACATAATGCGTGAGAAGAAAACTTCAATTTTTTATCAAATTTGCACATTTTTCAAAACAAGGTAAAACATGCACCCGATCGTAACAACTACAATGCTCTCTTCTTTATAAGTTCAATTATGTAAATCTTTAAATCAAGTTTAAAAATTACATATATTACTTAATTTTTAAAAATTACTTTTGGTATATAATTAATTATACTGATTTATAAGTCTAGAAATAAGTAGTCAGTAGTTTTCATAACAGTATCAGCAACGTTAAAATTTGACTAAATTGAATTAACTATATATTTCCTATTTAATAAAATGAAACGACTTTGAAATTTCTAATTCATTATATAGCACTCTATTGGAAAAAAGCAATGTACTATATATATATTATATCTGTAGATTTGAATTACCATTCTTGAATTTGTATTGCTTAAATTTGCATTTCAAACAAGCTAATTGAAATTCATCAGATTTGAATACATTATAATGTGAGATGTGTATACCAATTCATAGAAATTAGAGAAATAATTATTTAAGCATTGAAATAAAAAGTGTTAGCAATTTTTTAGCATACTTTTTTTTACATATTTTCTACATACCTTCTTACATACTTTTTACATACATTCTTTTTCATTATTTGTTTAAACCAGTAATTTTGGAAAAAATTTGAGATATTCTCTTTTATAGTTAGTTAAGTAGGTATTTAATCTAATATAGTTTCTAAATAGATATAATGTAGAATTTATCCACTGAGCTTATATGAACATAAATAACTAAAAAATAACGTAAATCGTGAAATATGTATTAAATATTTGTAATTTATAATAATCTGCAATATAATATATAGTAATGTAATATCTTCTACATTTAGAAATGATGACAATATAACTCAATGCGGTTAAAAGTTTTCATATTCCAGATTTACTCCAATTATTTTCAGCATATGGGCGTGAAATTCCGAAGTTAATTCAGAGTTAAAACGAATCGACTTGACTTAAAAATATAAAATGCAATTTCCAAAATTTTATTATACAAATAGGATATAGTGACATTTTGAAAATCACAATTTACATTTTTTGGATTGTACACAATAGATTGGTTAACTTGAAATTTATTTTGAATATGTTGTGGTAGACCGAGCAGGATTATATTATTATTAAATCAGGAGAGCGTTGAGAGGTGGGTAAAGCGCTGGTTCACAAACCAGTAGATCGATGGTTTGAGCTTTCCAAGTACTCCCATCTATAGTTAGAATTGCGTCTATTACGCTTACATCTTCTCACATTAAATAGTTTAAACTTGTTGTACGAGGGGGTTTCAAAAAGTTTCCGGACTAATGGAAAAAACACAAAAATGTGTTAAAATATAATTTATTCCAAAATTTAACAAATAAAGTCTCATAAACAGAAAAAGTATCAAGTTTTACATCTTTTCGAGGTACTCGTCATGCTAATTCATACATTTCCGCATTCGTTTGAACCACTTTTGAAACTCTCAGTTCACTCATCAGGAGTGATGCGATTGATTTTCTGTGAATACAAAGCCATAGTCCAGTTGCTGGTCCTATGTGTCCTATAGGGAACCCTGCAATATCAATTACTGTAAACTTTTTAACGAAAATGTGTTCTATATGGTTAGGAGAGACAATTGAGCTTGGTTGCTAACTCTGCAACTTTGAGCATTT